>MU628735.1:0-26533 GCA_025688805.1 Aspergillus egyptiacus
AAAAAAAAAAAAAAAAAAAAAAAAAAAAAAAAAAAAAAAAAAAAAAAAAAAAAAAAAAAAAAAAAAAAAAAAAAAAAAAAAAAAAAAGAAAGGAAGAAACTCAATGTCAATGTATAATTGCCTCGTTCTGATAATGAAATCCCACCCAGCGTTGTAGCCACATGGTAAACGACAGCGGAGTGACTACACTGCGATACTGTCCCTGATCCTTTGGCCAGTGCTCTCGATTAGGGCCAGCCGAACTCCCGTGCTGGGCATATCCATGCAGGATCGGCGTCTATTACAGGCCAAGGCACGGATAGAACGAAACGGTCAATGGTCTACAGCGTACCGTTAGCGGCGCCCCATGAAGGGTCCCGTTGATCGAAATTAGGTTGATACGTGATGCAGGCAGGCTAAGTCTTTGCAGCCATGTAGACCGTCTACGCTAACGTCCTCCAGTGACTAGTGTAGCTTCGGGTGGAGGTGCTGGTGATGCCTCCGGATCCGGATAAGAAACATTATACTAAACCTAGCCAACCATCCTTAGTACAAAAGTATAGCTCGGTGACAGCCACCGGGCGACACGGCATACAACCTTAACTGCTATCTCTGTCCTATCAACCGTTGTCAGAAGATTGCAAGACATGGTGTCCGTTCGGCTCGCGGGCAGCCAGATCGGCGGCTCGGGAGAGGAGCCGTGAGCCGACCCACCGTCCGCAGGGAGACGGTGGCAAGCAGAAGCAAACAATCGGCTCATGCTTGTTTCAAAATCTACGAGTGAGATACCCAAGGCTCGTGGCCCGGCCGGCTTCCTGATTACGCGCTGCAAGCTCACGGTGGCGCCGCGGAGCACACACGGCTCCGTTGAAGTAGCTGGTGCGGATGGAGGGCGATATGCTTTCTGAACGTGGGATGTCCAAAGTGTTATTTGGGCTATATAGAGGGCTTCGAATCCAGTGTAGAGTCGAGAAGAGAACAGCAGAACACTCAAACCAAGATACCCGATCAACACGTTCTTGATCTCCAACTTCAACACATCGCTTCCATCCGCCATGGCTTCACTACTGAACTACCTCGGGGTCGGCGCCTCCACCAAGCAAGTAAACGAGGGCAAAAGCGCCACCCGCGCCCTGCCCGCCTCGTGGTACACCTCACAGGAGATGTTCGAACTCGAGCGCCGGGCCATCTTCTCGCGCAAGTGGCTCCTGACGACCCATAAGCTCCGACTGCCCAACACGGGCGACTGGCTGAAGTACGAGATCGCCGGGTTCGAGTTCATCCTCGTCAAGGACCGGCAGGGCGAGATCAACGCCTTCCACAACGTCTGCCGCCACCGCGCGTTCCCCGTCGTGACGGAGAACGGCGGCTCGGCGCGCATCTTCGCCTGCAAGTACCACGGCTGGTCGTACGGGCTGAACGGCAAGCTCGCCAAGGCACCGGGCTACCAGGACCTGGCGGGCTTCGACAAGAGCAAGAACGGGCTGCTGCCGATCCATGTCCATGTCGACCACAATGGGTTCATCTGGGTGAACATGGATGCGAAGGAAACGCCGGAGATTGCCTGGGACGACGACTTCCACGGGATTGACCGACAGGCGCGCATGAGCGATATCAACTGGGATGACTACGCTTTCGACCACGCGTGGGAAATGGAGGGCGACTACAACTGGAAGATCCTGGCGGATAACTACAACGAGTGCTACCACTGCCAGACGACGCACCCGGATCTCCCCTCGATCGCGGATCTGTCGACGTACTCGGTCGACACCAAGGACGGCAGCATTATCCACGATGCCCGGAATACGCCCGAGCAGGTGGAGAGGGGACTGAAGATTGCCAGCACGTATTACTTCCCGAATGCGTCGATGAATGTCTCGTAAGTTTCCTTCCACTATCATTGGATATGAATCCGACTAATACTGTTCAGCCCCAACTTCTTCTTCATGCAGCGCTTCGTCCCCATTGCGCCCGGCAAATCCATCATGAAGTACGAAGTCTACCGCAACAAGAACGCCACCGACGAGGACTTCGAGCTGGTCAACTCGATGTACAAGCGGGTCATGTCCGAGGACAAGTACCTGTGCACGATGGCGCAGCGCAACATCAACGCGGGCGTGTTCGTCAACGGCGAATTGCACCCGGAGAAGGAGAAGGGCCCGCTGTACTTCCAGAAGACGGTGCGCGACCTGGTGGTGGCGCACTTCGAGCGCGAGGAAAAGGCCAAGCAGGAGATCTGGCCGGCGCGGCAGATCCTGCCCAAGGAGGCCGGAGTCAGCGAGAAGGATGTGCAGTTCTGCTCCAGCTTGAGCTGTAACCCGAATGGAGGGGACTGTTGTTCGTCGATTGGGGCTCAGCCACCGGCGGCGGTTGCGTGGTAACCTCAGATTCAGATTGTTTCAAGTTCTTGGTCCATTATTACCTTATGATTAGCGTTTGATTGTTCTTGGGATTGGTAGTTCTTAGCTAATGATGCACTTATCTTGACTATCTTAGGAGTTCTTCACGCCTGGCCAGTCCTCAGTAGAGTATCCACCGAGTAGTCGTGCCAACCAGATAAAGACTAATCTATTATAGCCCACTGATTGGAGCTACTGATTGGAGTAAGATAAGTCCTGATCCACTGGCCGCAGGTTATTGTTCCTGTCAGATTAATTCCGTCTCAGCCCTAACTGCAGCCGGTTAAGCGCATCAACAGCCAACTTTCCCGAGATGGCGAAGGAACCCCGACCCCGCAAGGGAGACGGATTAGTATTAGTGACGGAGTACCTAATAGCTTACTCGTTAGTTAGTTGGTTAGTGGTGATATCGTCCCATGGTCCATGCGTAGACGGCGGGCAGGTCGATTACGTCCCCCGATTACCCCTCTCTCCCCGACTGATTCCCATCTCATTGCTCCGACAAACATCGAGAGACGCAAGCATTCTCTGGTTGCAGATCATCCGTTGTCGTCCGCTGTCAACCGGAATTAGGTAGCTATTCACCCTGTCGCCACAGACTGCGGAACCCGATCATAGCAGAATGTCGCCATCGGATGGGACGCGGCGGCGCTTGCGGTCGAACCACGCCTGTGTCAACTGCCGGTGGGTTGCTTGCGTTGCCGAGCTCAGTGATCCGGAGTAGACTGACGGCAGACAGGAGGAAAAAAACACGCTGTCCTGGCGAGAAACCGGCGTGTTCAGGCTGCGTTCGCCTGAACCAACAGTGTTCGTACGCGGCGGCGGGGGGTTCGACGAGTGGACCAAGTGTAGGATGCACTGCTCTTGCAACCGATGAATCACGACTGAAGATTCTCTGCAGAAAGACCGGATCGCAGAACTCGAGGAGAAGGTCAACCAGCTCCTGCGAGGGTCCACGTACGAAGCCAGACGACTCCATCATAGGAAAGGGGCTGACGACAGCAGGTCGGGACAACCCACTCAGAATGAACGACAAGTACACGACGATGCGCCCGATTTCTCCAGCGCCATGTCGCACGGGGACGGGAGTTATAACCAGGACAGTTCTTTCTCGCTGCTCGGGCTGGACGACGCCAGTCCGCAGGCGTCTTCGCTCCTCGTGGCCAAGGCGATCGATATGTACCTGGAATGCTGTCACCGGCAGCCAGTCTGGTGCTTGAATATCAAGGAGCTCGGCAATCTCGAGTCGCATCCCGAGGAGCTGATCTGTAGTATTCTGGCGTTGACGATGCGCTTCGCCCGCGATCCGGAGCAGGGGAAACGGTATGCGGACAGTGCAAAGAGTCTGATTATGCTGCGCATCGCGAATGGGTCGGTGGAGCTGCCGACTATCGAGAGTCTTTGCTTACTTGCGTACTCTTCGTTCATCGGTGAGTACTCTTCATTAGTATAAAGCAGGACGCTGACGGCTGTAGATGGCCAGTTGCAGCAAGGACGATTCTATCTAGGTCTAGGGCTCCAGCTCTGCCGGGCTGCGATGCTGGACACCGAGGCAGCATATACCCGTGAAGATCGACAGTCGGAGCAGAAAAAGCGTCTATTCTGGAGTCTCCAGCTCCTCGAGCAGTCCTATGGCCGACAGGACGGTCTACTCGGCGTTCCGACCGCGACATGGAGGCCTCCCTACCTCCCTACCGGCCATCGCGAGCAAGAAAGAGACCCCTCCGCCAAACCCCCTCCAGTCCCCCGAGACACACTCGGATGTCCCTCCCCCGACGACACAGGAATCTGGAGCATGTCGATCCACTTCGGCTGGGTCTGGAGCAAGGTCCGAGCATACGTATCCGGGTGCGCCAACAACCGGCTGACGGAGCCCTGGCGACACGAGTCGATGTACTCCGTTGTACTTTCAGACCTGACCGAGATCGAAAACAGCACCCCGCTCTGTCATCGATATGACCATGTGCAGTTCTACCGACGCACGGCGGAGGATCTGGCCGTGAATCGCGCCTACTGGGTGCCGTGGGTGAAGCTGCAGTTCATGTACCATGCCATCCTGACCGTCCTCAACCACCCCTTTCTCTACATCATGGCCTCACAGCACAACCCCAACCTGGCCATTCCCAACAGTTTCTGGCGACGCTCGTCCGAGCTCGTGCTCCTCCACGCCACCTGGATCGTGCGACTGATCGACATGGTATCCGAGAAGCACCTGCGCCTCACCGATCCCTTCTTCGCCCACGTCGCTGCCATCGCCGCCAGCGTCCAGCTGTACTACTGCTGCGCGGACGACCCGCGCCTGAAGTACAAGTCTCGGGCTGACTTTGCCAAATGCAGCGACTTTCTGCGCAGCTTTGCTCCTTTCTCGCGGGCGTCGAACGTCTTGGTACGTCACCTATCCCCTTCACTTGGAATGCACGTTAACAACCCCCCAGAGCGTAAAACTCGACAAACTCACCCGCATCGCCTCCGGCACCGAATCCATCGACCTGGACGACTGGGTCCCCTCCAAAATCCACCTCAACATCCCCCTCATGTGGGACATCCTGCAATTCAACGTCACCGACCAGACCGACAACGAAGGCCTCCTCCATCCCTCGCTCATCCCGACCTCGATCACCAGCGGAGCCAACGAGGTCTCCAACCTCGATATCATCGTCACGACCTCCCCCGAAGTCAGCGTCAATACGACCGACGGCGGCCAGGCCGTCCCGATGCCGTTATACCGGAGCCCAACGACCGCGACCACGGAGTCTCTGCGCAACACATCCCTTCGCGATGCATTAGTCGCCCCTGTCGACAGTCTCATGCTGAACACCCCCTGGCTCTGGGCCGACTCGGCGCAGTTCACTAACATGGATGACGTTGAGTATCATAGCTCGGCCTCGATGGTAGGCGAGATAGAAGGCTCGGCGTGGTGGAATCTGGGCAATTTATAAAACATGAGCCGTTTGACTTTGATGACCTCCTCCATAGCAGATCTTTCTTCTTTCCTCACGGTTCTAGCATTGCAATAGTGCTGCCTGCTGCCTGCCTGCCTGCCTTGCCCCGGTCACCCATCTGGATCCGATCCTGAGCCGACGTCCCGATCTGAACCCTCCATAGCGACAGCGTATCCAGCGTGAATATCCAATGCGCCAATCCGACCGGTGATCCCTGCTAACCAGCTACAACCTGGATGTCGATCGCAAATAACCTACCATTATAAGCGCTGTTATCCGACCCGCTGAATGCAAACACACAGCTATGATGGTCCCCCATGCGTCCCGTCTATGCCCTCCTCCCTACGCGAATAACAGTACCTATGTTAACGATCCTTAGGACCCTGCCTGACTACTACTAGTAGTGCTGTCGAGCCTTGCTAGGAGCCGGTTCTCGCACCTCCATCTGTTAGAGGAGACGTGGTACATCTGTAGAATGGCATCTATCGTTGGGGATGTCCGGATGAATTGTAAGTGCTCTTGCCCATTCAAAGGTATAGATATATATCTATATATATATATATTATATAGAACCGACCTCCCCGTGTGCCGGGTATACATACCACCGCCGTACTACATGCACGGTTGTAAGATATATATTGTTGCTAGACAAGTGAGTCGCACGTTTTACCCATACAACCCATATCTAAACTCTAGCTATTGAATCCGATTGTATGGTGTGATCTCCCTCAATCCCGATAAGAGCAGACAGGCGGCTATTCGCAGTTAAAACGCCTAGTAAGAAATCACCAGCTAAAGCATAATCTTACCACAATACCCAAGTGCAATGCAAATAATACATTTTAGTAGTTTCTCATTCACATCAAAGACAAGTGACAATGAAATCGACCATCCCCATGCAAGCATGATAATTCCTACATCGACAGAGTAGTAGAGTAAACCCACCCACCACCAAGTCAACACCCCCATCTCCATCATCCATCCATCATCCATCCATCATCCATCCATCATCCATAACGTAGATAAAGTAAGCTATTCATAGCAACACCCAAAACGGAAACCAGGAACTGATGCCCCGAATCGGAATAGCCCAGAATCTTATTCTTTGCTGGATATCAGCTCTAGACCCGCCCGCCGGCCACCGTCCGTCCAGACCCGGCGCCCTACCGTCCGACACCTCCCCCCGCCCGAATTACCCGTTAACAGAAGGTTATCAGGATCAAAGTGGGTGGGGTCTGGTCCAGACCACGGTTCAACTTTGTGGCTGGCATAAGGTAGGTGTCGTCCAGGATCCAGCCCTAAACGGCCGGGTCGGAGACGGGAACCGTGCCGTGCGTGCGGGGGCGGGGTATGCATACTGATAGCTATGCGATGCTAGGCATGTTATGTTATTGGTATGATATGATATGGTATGGGATGGGCGGAATAGGATAGGTTCAGAGATGTGTTTTCTTGCACTTTGATATTGTTTGGATTGGGTTATACTCCTCGCTATAGGTAGCCCTCTAAATCAGTTGAAGAGTTCTCTCACCACTCCCACTCCCACATTCACCACCACACCACATCACATCACCTAACAATGCCACCATCACAAAAGCTCCTCATCATCGGCGCCGGCATCGTCGGCGCAAACCTCGCCGACGAGCTGCTCCGGCTCGGCTGTAAAGACATCACAGTCGTCGAGCAGGGCCCGCTAGACCTCCCGGGCGGTTCGACCAGCCATGCCCCAGGTCTGGTCTTCCAGACGACGCCCTCAAAGACCATGACCCGGTTTGCGCAATACACAGTCCAAAAGCTCCTCTCAATCCAGGAGGACGGGGTGAGCTGCTTCAACCCGCTGGGCGGGCTGGAGGTCGCGACGACGCCGGAGCGGATGGAGGAGCTGAAGCGCAAGCTGGGCTATGCGCGGTCGTGGGGGGTGGAGGAGGCGAGACTGGTTTCCGCGCAGGAGTGTGTGGAGCTGTATCCGCGGTTGAACTCGGAGATGGTTCTGGCTGGGTTGTATGTACCGAGTGATGGGTTGGCGTTGGCGGCGCGGGCGACAAGAATTCTGATTGAGCGGACCAGGCAGGCTGGCGTGCGGTATTTGGCGAATACGCCTGTGACAGGCATCGAGAAGAGGGATGGACGGGTGACGGGGGTGTCGACGCCGACCGGCGTGATCGAGGCGGATGTTGTCGTCTCGTGTGCTGGGTTCTGGGGTGTCGAGATCGGAGCCATGGCTGGTGTTTCGATCCCGTTGTTGCCGCTGGCGCACCAGTATGCGAAGACGACGGCTATAGTCGAACATGCGAACCGCGAGGTGAACTCGCGGATGAACGGGCTCAACGCCGCGTTGCCGATCCTCCGCCACCAGGACCAGGATCTGTATTACCGCGAGCACGGCGATCGGTACGGCATCGGGTACTACGGGCATCGGCCGATGCCGGTCGTTGCGGCCTCGCTGGGCCAGACGCCCAGTCATGTCGACGAGAAGAACATGCCGTCGCGGCTGGAGTTCACGAGCGAGGATTTCCGTCCGGCGTGGGAGGAGACGCAGAAACTTCTCCCTGCGCTGCGGAACGCGGAGATCGACGACGGCTTCAACGGGATCTTTTCGTTCACGCCGGATGGCGGCCCATTGATCGGACAAGCCCCCGGGCTGGAAGGGTTCTATGTCGCCGAGGCCGTGTGGGTGACGCACTCGGCGGGCGTTGCGAGGGCCTTGGCCCAGATCCTGACGCAGGGATGGTCCGAGATCGACGTGACGGAGTGCGAGCTCAGCCGGTTCGAAGAGGTCCAGCTGAACCGGGAGTACGTGTCGGAGACGTCGCAGCAGAACTTCGTCGAGATCTACGACATCCTGCACCCACTGCAGCCGCGGACGTCACCGCGCAACCTCCGCACCAGTCCGTTCTACAGCCGGCAGGCCGAGCTCGGTGCGTTCTTCCTGGAGCTGGGCGGCTACGAACGGCCGTTCTGGTACGAGGCAAATGCATCCCTCGTGCAGTCCCTGCCACCGCAGTGGAAGCCTGTGCCGCGAGATGCCTGGTCCAGTCGGTTCTACTCGCCCATCTCTGCGGCCGAGGCATGGAAGACCCGCACCGCCGTCGCCATGTACGACATGTCGTCGTTCCATCGCTTCATTGTCTCTGGCCCAGGGGCCGTCCGTCTCCTCCAGCGGCTGACGACGAGCGACGTCGCGACAAAACCCGGAACAATCACCTACACGCTCATGCTGAACGACAACGCCGGCATCCGCAGCGACATCTTCGTGACCCGCCTCGACAAAGACACCTACCAGATCGGCGCCAACTCCGCCAGCGACCTCGCCTACCTGACCCGACAAGCCCGCAGCCAGTCCAGCCCGGAAAGCCAGGTAACCGTGACCGAAATCACCGGCGCCACCTGCGCCCTCGGGCTCTGGGGCCCGCGGTCCGCGTCCGTCCTCCGCAGCATCACCGCCGACGACATCTCCCCCAAAGCCCTGCCCTACATGCACTGCACGAAAGCAACCATCGCGGGGATACCAGTGACACTGTTCCGGAAATCCTACGTCGGCGAATACGGCTTCGAGATCCAGACTTCCGCCGAATACGGCCTCCGGCTGTGGGATGCGGTCTACACGGCCGGGAAACACCACGGTCTTGTGCCCGCCGGCCGCGCGGCATTCAATGCGCTGCGGCTGGAGAAGGGGTACCGGGTGTACGGGACAGATATGAGTACCGAGCATGACCCGTACGAGGCTGGGCTGTCGGGCTTGATTGACAGCGGTAGTAGTAAAGGGGACTTTGTAGGAAAGGCTGCGCTGCAGCGGCGGCAAAGGCAGGCTCTGACCCGCCGGCTGCGCTCTCTGGTTATCGATGACGGGCGGTCGGTGGTTATGGGCAAGGAGCCGGTGTTCTGTGGTGCGGGGGATGCGGTCGGGTATGTGACGACGGCGGCCTTTGGGTATAGTGTTGGGAAGCCGATTGCGTGTGCTTGGTTGCCGGCCGGGGTCTTTGAGGGGAAGGAGGTCGAGATTGAGTATTTTGGGAGGAGAGTCAGGGCCACGGTGGTGGATGGGCCGGTGTATGATCCGGATGGGAAGAGGGTTGCTGGGGAGGGTGCTGAGGGTGCTGACGGGGAGAGGGGGGTCGAGGGGCGGGTTAGGGCTGTTCTGTAGATAAGACTAGGTGCATTTGTGACGATGTTATGAATCATTCTGTTTAGTTCTTCGTGTTCATTCGCTTTATCCTATCATGATAAATGGGATCCTGGCCTGCTATAGGCCATGAATATAGATAGCCATCCGATAGAGTGCAGCGTGGACGACTCCAGCACAACACGGACTACAGCCACTGCCTTCTCAGACTTAGATACCATAGGAGCCATTCTGATCACACTGCCAGGTAGGCCTCGAACTTTGACAATCCAGCACCGGCCTGGACGACTGTAGATGTCCTTAGGGCTTTGTTACTATTCCGATGCGCTCGTCGTTCAGCATACTTCATGCGCTCCCCGAGGCATTACCATGACCTGTAAATGTTCCACATCTTGCTGTCTATGAAGCATTCTACCAGAAAACCGACCCTCTGTTCTCGCCGAACAACCTCATTCTTGCATGATAGAACGTCTAGCCGACACTGGAGATCCCTTCCCTGGACATTCCCTTAATTCCTTGACTAAACGAAACTCGACAAAAGCATTACGGACGTGTCGGGCAAGGCCAGTCATCTCGAGCCCTCGATTCTTTCGGGTCTGTATTAACGCCGCATGTTCTGCAGGGAAATCGTAGGGATCATATGAAGTAAACAAAGAACAAGTTTCAAGTTATCCACTGGGAACATAAGACAATAGGAAGACAGGTATCTACCTCCTTACCTCTCGGTAGAGAACCTCATTACACCGGGTGAGCCAATAACGGTCGCAGGCGAATGCCGGTTGCTCTACCTGGACATGAAAACGCTGCGGCTGTGTTTAGAAGAATCGCCACGGGGCGGAATAACGGCTTCTTGGACTGAGACCCCGGATTGCAAATCACAGCCTGCTTTCTAGTTAGGGTGGTACCTTTACCCTTGCCTCTACCGTTCGGAAGCTGGTCATGTTGGAAACGGGTATATAGCCTACTGGCCGTCAAATGAGCCCGCGTTTGGGCGAACCAGTGAGCCATACTAGAGTACCAGTATAGTGAGCTACATTACGGTGATACAGTCTTGAGAACAGGATAGCAGGGACACGAAATCTGTCTAGGCTCGATAATACGCCTTCTAAAGGACCGACTAATTCAGGAATCCCTGTACTCACTTAAATCTCAATTAGGGCCCCTACTAATGTAGCCTGAGAGTCAGTTGGGGCACCAATAGGTGGTATTGGCTGCGAGGTTCTGAAGAGGCGTTTGGAAATCTTTCCGTGAGCCCATGGGGTTGGCTGAGTGCCGCCACTTGGGTATTTTCTGTAAGCAACGCTCGCTGAAAAGTACTAGATTGGCCCAGTCTAGCCTTGCTTTCGGGGGACTAACTGGGCAACGTAGTTCCCTTCCATCTGGTCGAACTCTGAGGGGTTGGATATGGTACGAGTATCCGCGCACCAGCGGTAGAGAAACCCGACACAGAATGTCCACATCCATAGGCTCTGTTTCTCTAATTTATAGCCATCAAGGTTCCTGAAGCCGGCTATGCCGCGAGAGGGTATTCCTTCTTTCTTCACTTTGCATCTTTTTCGGAACTCAGCCACAGAGCCCACAGTGGTTGACCTGCAGGATTTAGAGATCTAACCCCCCCTTGCTATCTGCAGGGTTCGTGTCCACTGTAGGGCTACAGACACCGACTGCCATCCAAGTCGCAGTCGAAGCAACATACATGGCTAATCAGGGCAATCTACCGGCCAACTCGCCATGGTGGGCCCATCAGAGCCGTCGGCACTCTGCATACGCGTAGTGCGTGCTCGGGCCGGCCGCAGGGTGCTACTTAAGTGGGGCCAGTTTATAGTAACTGACTCGCGTTCCGGGTGGCAATAGATAGCTATAACTCGTGCTGATATACCTTAATGCTAGATTGATTTCTCTGACTTGGTCAGAAAGATCTGTGATGAGGAATGATCCGTGTTGTCGACATGCTCTACCTTACTTTCAGGTTAGGGTAATGTATTAGGAAAGCCGATTGCGTTAATATACCTACCCGAAAGAATCTTACACTCTAATTATGGTCTAATCTAATATGTATGTTAGCGCCGTCAGTCCCGTACAAGAGATGGCCGGGTCCCCCCGTCATGCAACTGGATAGCCACCACCGAACTCAGCCCTAACCCCTTCCTGACGCGAGACAGATAAGCGGCGCTCATCATATGAGCCGAGAGATCGTGGCCCGGGAGATTCGACCTCAAGTCCTGGAGTTCCTTCCTCCCCAGCAGGAAATCTGTACGCTCCTCCAGGATGGCCTGCTTGACATCCGTCTCCTGTGGATACATCGCGAGGATATCATCCATCGTGAAGGACTGAACGCCCGGGGCGGTGGAGCGCAAAACGGCCTGATTCCGGAAAACATGCGCATCGAAGTGATTCTCGCCCCCGAAGATCGAGCCAAGCGCCCTCCCGATCGACAGCTTCTTGTCGTGCGCTTTGCGCGTCTCGGCCGTGATGGTCTGGAACGGCCCGCATTTGATATCGTGCGTCTCGTGCTCGACCCGCCCGACGCCGCGGCACAGATCGGGCCCTGTTATCACGGCGGCGCGGCGGCTAAAGCCGTTGTGCTGGAGGTTCAACTGCATCAGGCAGACGGGGTGGGCGCCGCAGGAGAGGGTGATTAGAATGGTGCAGTCGACCTCCCCATCCCGTTTGTGAGTTCGGCGAGAGTTGTCTCGGGATCTTGGGCCGGGTACGACGAGCCGAAGATACGTCGATAGTCCTGCTCGTTCAACGCGGTGTAGAAACCGGCCAGGGTCAGGAATCTGCTCATGACCTCGATGCGGTCTGGGAGTTTGCCTTTTCCCGCGTTGCCCGGCTGCAGCCAGCTGGCTTTGAGGAACTGCGTGCATGCGTCGAGGAGGTGGTAGCCGCTGTGCGAGAGCTTGCCGTAGCCGTACTTGAAGGGGTGGTACTCCTGATTCAGGATCTCGTGCGGCATCCGCCACATGCCGTCGCAGTGGCTGGAGGCGATGCTTGTGATGGGGCATCCGGTGCGTTCTTGGAATTGGGTGATGTTGTCGAAGAGGAACTGGAAGCCCGGGTGATACCGCCGGTGGGCTTTGAACGAGGTAGCATGTTTCCTTTTCCAGCTGTAGGGCTTCGTAGGCGTCGCGGAGCTCCTCGTAGTCGTCGGCAATACCGGCGGCGGCGTGCGGATCGGAGCTGCCGTTGTCGCGGGTCGTGATCGGTTTGTCCATGATGACGTGGTGGCCTTGACGGAGGGCCCAGAGGCCATATGCTTTGTGGGCGCGAGACTCCGTGCTGATGATGGCGCAGTCGATCTCCATGTGCTCGGCGAAGTGGGTGAGGGCTTCTTCCACAGCTAGAGGCATGGTCTTCGTGAATTGAGGCACAAACAGGAGGTCCAGGACTGGGAAGAGGGTGAGGGTTGATGCCCGGACGGTAGCCTCCTGGTCGTGCACTTCCACGACGCCAACCAGCTTCGCACGGTCATCGTCTTCTATGCTGCGGAGGAACGGGATGTAGGTCTGTTGGGCAAAGAGCCCGGCTCCGATGAGGAGGTATCTAGGCATCTTGGGCGGCTGTGGACGCATGATGGATTGGATGGTTATTCGGCGACAGAGGGATGGAATACTTCGTCTATATATCTGTATATCTATATGTATGGAATTGCTGAATCTGTCGGTACAACTTAAGGTTGTATCAATGCGTAGGGTCTGCAATCTAAAGTTGCAGTCCACGGCTTCGCCGACATATTGCCACTCCAACATGTTCCCCATTGAGTTCCAGTTGCATGTCGGCGAGTTTCCACGGCGTTTATATGCGTACGGATTATGTTTCCCCAGTCAGCTGGACGCTGGAGCCTCTTGTCTCTGCAGTAGTGTGTGGGGCAATGGGCACCACACCTTCACCGTCCTTGCAATATCCACGCCTCCATGACTCGCGACATCCACCCAATGGCGCCACTTTCAGACCAATCCCTACAGTATCGTTAGGCCATGCATGTACCAGAGCCGTCCTCACGCTATTATCCGGACCCGACGGTTTTCCGTGTTGCTAGTCTGCAATGCAGAGTCCCACCGGTGTGAACGGACCTATTCAAGAAACCTCATCCCCAGCCACCGGAGAAAGCATATAAACCGGACTTCAGTTCATCTGTATCTCGCTCAGGAGGACAACCTCCCGATTCTTTTCCTCATCAACCGCATACTGGAATCCAGATCCGAACGCCTAGAGAATTTCCCACCAGCACCATGGACGTCCCACTCTGCGATATAAAGCCTCACTACAAACCGACACCCGACGGCACCAGCTGTCCGGCGACAGAGACGCCCGACATCCAGTCCACCATCCAAACCCTCGGCCTCCAGCCACATATCAAGGGCGGTTACTTTGTCGAGACAGACCGAGACAAGACGCAAGTGTTTCAGACCACAACCGGAGACCTGAACTCACTCGGGTACTTCCAGACGCCCGGTTCCCGGGCTCTAAGCACCACTATCTTCTACTTCCTCACCACCGGACGACCGCTCGGCGCGTTCCATCGCAACAAAAGCAGGACTGTACACACTCTCCACCATGGGAGAGGTGTGTACGTGCTGCTTACGCCACGTCCCGGGGCGGGGGATCTGGGTGACATCCACGTGGAAACGTTTGTAGTTGGGCATGACATCGCCCGGGGCGAGAAGTTGCAGTGGATTGTTGAAGGGGGGAGTTACAAGGCGTCGTTTCTGATTCCGGATCGGGATGGGGAGGCGCACAGTTCGGGGCTTTTGATTAGTGAGGTACGTTCATCTGTTCTTAGGGTTTCGTATGGGAGGGCGATGGGGTTGTCTGCGGTGGTATCTAGGGCTACGACGCTGACGTTGCTGGACCAGACTGTCACACCGGGGTTTGAATATGAAGACCATGATTTCCTGGAGCAGGATGCATTGAAGGCGATGGTCAACCAGGAGGTGTTTGATCAGCTCAAGTGGCTGCTAAGACGCGGCCATGCGTAGGCGCTCGGATAATGTGCTGGATGACTCTGATGGTGCGTGTGTCTTGGTATGCAGCGTCTCCTGTAAATCTAGTGAGCAGTCCTCAGATTAGCCGTGGGCGAAAATTGGGGCTCTCTCTGGATATTTATAGATTTAAATAGACCTAAGGTAAGGTACTCCTTTCCAGACCTGCCTCTTCTGTGGCCTTTGAGGTGCCGCTTTTGCAGCCTCTTTGCACCAGCTCTCCACCTGCTTCCCGGCATTATCCAAGCCACTCCTACAGTACATGACTCGTGAGATTACTTATACCTGACTAAACCATGGTTATATCAGGCCTAGAAACTACTTTATAATTGGATTGGGCAAGAAACTCATTGGAATAATAAAGGGTTGGACTCTCAAATTAGACTATATATATAATATGGATATAGATATCACTATTCTATCCCAACTAGTATCATTCTTCACAACTTTCATCCCCCCCTCCCAAAAAGGATAGGAGATAATGAAAACCCACGGCAACCAAACCCGCACTTTGGCGAGGTCTAGTTGACATTATACATCAACGGGGCCGAAAAGGGCTTGACAAGGGCTATATATGGCTTATTCTTTTAGAACTAAGCCACCGGGAAATTTAGTGGTGTCGGCGTTCATAAAGTTAGGGTTCTTCTCTATGCACCAGAAGCGACACCGTAGATATGATACCACTGACCAGGCAAAGCCTTTGGTAGAGAGTATTGGCATGCACTGGCAGATAAGTATTATAGAGTCTGTAAAGACATTTTCCTATTTGAAAGCTATACATACCCTTACATAGGATCTACCCAGAAAGCCAAAAAAACCACAGTAGAAATTGCGCAGGTCAACATGAGTACCTGTAATTTGATGGGAAGCTGCCTGTCGTTCAGCTAGCGTGAATGCCCTCAACAGCCACAGAAATATGGTGCTGTACAAGGCGGACAAGAGCCTGCAGGACCTTCAACGGTAAGCGTAGTCGCAGTGGGGACGTCGCAGGTCGTTGAACTAGTACTCGGCGGAAGCGTGGTCACAATTTCCGTAGTCGTGGTAATAGTGCTCTAAATACTATGTGAGCAGGATTGCCTAGATCCGTACAGGATATATAAAAAACTTGACTCACAATACAGGTAACTGGTGGATAGGTGGTCACCACAGGACATTGGCACACGGTGACAACAGTCCAGTACTTGGCGCAATTCCCCCTCGGATTCTTGCAATCGAACACCGTGCCTTGGCCCCATCCCGTGCCGGACGCCGGACCAGATACCGCGGCATGGGTAGCAATGTAGATGCTTTGGCTGCAGGACATGCTCCCGAATGCAGAAAGCGGGAGCGTGCAGGACGCTGTCGCTCCTGAAGTTTGGCAGTATCCGTTGTAGGGGAACTGACCCGGGGCGCGGTTTGTCGGAGGGACGGGGCCCATGTAGAGATTAGCCTCCTCATAAGAGTTGCCGTTGGATAGGGTGGGATAGGTCACCGTGATGGTTTCGGGATTGATCTCCACGCATATCTGCCCGAGGCTGACGTAGCCATTCGGTGCCCCGGTGCCGAAATCGACACAGCTGGACGTTGCCAGATCTCGAGCTCGTAAATGGGATGCGCTTGAGCCGAGATCCTCATAGGGTGAGGCGAGGGTAGGAGTGGTAGCCAAGAAGGCGATGAAGATGTCTTTGATAGGAAACATATTTGCTGGATTTGGTGGATACACAAGGTCGTAAGAATATTAAAAGCTCTGAATCGATGGATATTCTCATTAACTAGGGGTGCTCAGGGATAATTTATACCTCAGTGACAGATCCCGATTTTCTATAAATATATATATATAAATATATTTTTGCCCTGAATTTCATTTCTGCTTCAGAATGTGATCAAGATGTTACCTATCCATATCGTCACTAGACGTCGAGTCATTGATCTGTTGATTTCGCAACGCATCAACTACGGCCATGACGCCTATAATACTACCCTACTCCAGGGGAACCTGGCCAATAAGGGGCAAATCCACCGGTCCAATATTTCCGTGGTCAGATATGAACCTCATAATCCGGCGTGGCTCCCATAGCTTTGGTTCGCTGTTGAGTTAACGTGTTTTCAATCATCAATAAATCATTCCTGCTCTAGATGGATGGTGAGACAGATTCATCCGGAAAGAGTCGATGGGGTCTCATTGGAATGATCGTACCCGATCGTATGGGTCTTTATGTCTTGGAATGCGGGCCTTCCCCATACTGTGGTGTAGTACCCGCTACTAGAACATATCCTTAATGTTGCCACATTCCTGGAATCGCAGAGCAGCTGACCATATCAAACACTGCCATTCGGTTACGAGTCAGACGGATGGAACCCTTCAGATCCCTTCAGATCCGACAAGATAACTGCCGATACCTAGACTACATGTATGCGCGTTCGTCCCCGCCATCTGTCTGGTCAACATCCCAGCGATTGCTTCCTGGTGGGCCGAGTGACCCAGTCTGACGGCGGCAAGAATATCTCGTCTGATTGAAATGCCGTCATGGAGCATGATTTGAACCTGCATTATGTTGGCGCACTGGTATTCTGCCGGCACCGAACATCATATCATGGAATCACTCACATCAACCACTGCGCACTCAACCGGCGTTTTGGTCAGTTCGGGGGTACCTAGGAAACCCTAATCCCCCTGCAACGCATACATCGATCAAATTCGCAAGGTGCCGATGTCTGCGGACCTCTGGTAGTAAATTCTCGCTTGCCAATAGTACAGATAACCCGTTGGCTATTGCGGGGGATAAACTATTACGGAACGCGAAGAGCAATTCTCGCATGAGGCTGAGATCTACGACGCTCAGATTTATCTCGCAGCTAGGCTGAACGAACAAGTGAACCAATCGAGGCGGTCCTAATAAAATAAACCCGTGGGCGCCTACAAACGCCGCTGCAATTCGATAGTGATATTCGAGCAATTGGATCGTAAAAACCGCTCAGTGGAAGATACTTTCACTCTTGAGTGGCAGTTTATCCGATGTCTAGAGATATTGTTAAGGTAGTACGATGGATTTGAGATGTTGTTCCATTATTTGCATAAGATGTCCATTCCCTGGGTGAAAAGTGTATATGAAGGTCTCTTGTTTTCAACAACCTGAGCATAATGGATAGAAGAAAGGAATGTAGATATGACAGAAGATTCGCAATACATATGCAATACATGAGACCCCAGCTTGGAAGACCACTCACCTCTTCAGACTCACAATTCACACAATACTTCCGGGATTCAGGAGCCTGTCATCCAATCTTCCATAGCGAGCCATGCGCTCCAGTATCGCTCTGCCGCCTCAATCTCCGACTCCAGCGGAGAGTAAACTATTTCTAATATTATTAATCTAGCAATATCTATATATAAAAAGGAATAGTTAAAAAGAAGAATCTTATAGCTGTAAGAATATAAGAATAGAGTGTATATAGATTAGATAACCTGATTATCTTAGCCAGCTTAGGGCTCTACTCAAGTTAGAAAGGCAGTAGCCTATAACAGTACCTCTATAGGTATGTGACATGGAGAGTGCTAACTTAGAATCAGACTTTACCCGTGGCTGGCAAGCAAGACTTGTTATCCTATTCAACTCATTTGGAACCTTGCACCAACAGAGCACAGCGCATGGCCTCCTTGACGAGCTACTCTTAGCAAGCCTGAGCATCCACTATATAGCAAGAGTAATATTATACACAGTAAGCCCACCAACACCTTATATAGTGTTATTTAATATAACTACTAGTATAGTACCTAGAATACTATAAACAGGGTAACTTCATTACACAGGATTCCTTAATAAGCCTCCTTTGCGATTCCTTAACGTTATTGCTGAGATAGGGAGTAATATCCTTGTTCCGTAATATAAAGCCAGGAGTGTTTAGCGGAGAAAAGTATATACATCATTTTTCGGGCCCTTAAAAGACTAATTTTTATTAATATATAATTATATATATAACTAACCAGGCTATCTAATTTGTAATCCAGGTAAGACAATATCATCCTGCTTCTGCACAAGCTGCAACACAGGCAGAATAATAAGCATAGTCAGATAATCGGAGTAAGGGTGTATACTACCGTGAAAGTTGTTATCCCACACTATAGAGAGCAGAAACTCACTGCGCAACATGAACTAGCCATCATCAGGTATGTTTGCTGGTTATGTATTAGTGCAAAATATGTGACATATATATATACATATGTATACTGAGTAGTCGAATTTTCAATTACATCCATACTTTTCCTCAGAAGTAGAGGTTTATTCTCGAGTGGGCTAAATTCTCTGCAGGAGAGTTGTCTGGCACCTCTGGCAGCAAAGATATACATCTTCTTACAAACAGGAAGAAGCTTAGATAACGCGTCCGGAGAAGAGATAAGACAGCGATAAATATCCGTCAGAATGGTATCAATCATCTCCAACTACTATGGCCTGTTCTATGGAAATGGCTATCTGGAGTGGGGACACAGTTGGGGTCAAGTCCGATGTTCAGCAAAGCAGGGAATCGATCTTGCATGTCTGCATTGCGATTGTATGGCCATGATGTGCTGTCTCTGCTTGACTCAAATGCAATCAAGACTGACCCTTTTCCAGAAACGTTGAGGTGATCCCTGATGCTGTACCTGCATGGTCCTAGGGTAAGTAAGGTATGTACCTTATCATCGGGATCTGATCAGAGTTGAATGTGGGCCCGGGTGCCCCTCATCATCCCACTACTAGTAGATATGGAGATCCGATGGAGAACTACATAAACAGCCCATCTGCCCTGGCGATCTCGCCTAGGTTCTACACTCTCTTCCAGCAGCCCCCACCCTGAACCATGTCCTCCATCACCATCGAACTCCCCGGCGTCGCCCTGATCACCGGAGCCGGCGGCGGCATCGGAGCCGCGACCGCATACGCCTTCGTCCGCGCAGGCTGCCACCGCATCGCAATCACAGACCTCAAAGGCGACGCCCTCGAGACGACAAAGAAATCCATCCTGGAGATCAACCCTGACGCGCAAGTACTCGCCATTGCAGGGGATATCGCCGACCAGAGTTTCGTCGACTCCTTCGCCAGCGAGGTAAATCAGGCCTACGGCCGGCTCGACTACCTCATCAACTGCGCCGGCATCCTGGGCGATGCCCTTCGCACGGGCGAAACCCCGATAGAGCTCTTCGACCGCATCAACAGAGTCAACTACCGAAGTGTCTGGCTTTGTTCCCGCGCGGGATTCGCCCAGATGCTCAAGCAAGACCCGCTGCCTCAGCATCCCGAGCAGCGCGGGGCGGTGGTGAATATCGCCAGTCAGTTAGGCATTGTTGCTCGGCCGGGTGCGGGTATGTATTCCTTCCTCCCACCTTCAATCATATAACGGCCGCATTAATTCTCTGGTGATACAGCCCCATACTGCGGCTCCAAATCCGCCGTCATCAATATGACTCGGGCGGACGCGATCGACTACTCGCGCGACTCCATCCGCGTCAACTGCGTCTGTCCGGGAGTGATTGCGACGGCGATGACGGGGGAGACGGAGGAGCGGCGGAAGAGATTCACCCCCGCGGCGGAGATCGCGCCGATGAAGCGCATGGGGACGGCCGAGGAAGTGGCCAATACGGTCCTGTTTCTGTGCTCGCCGCTGGCGTCTTTTGTGCAGGGGCATGCTCTGGTGGTGGACGGGGGGTATACTATTAACTGATTGCGGAAATTCGAGAGATACCGCCGGGCGTGTTGTGTATGGTTGGTGACATGGTCTTTTGACTATTTCTGTACTTAATACCAGCGATAATGGATATTCTGCTGGCTGACCATGGAATCCGGGTTGACTAACTGACGTGCAAATAGTAGACTGGGAATGACTGGATGGCAGACGGCACACGCTGAGACTGCGATGGCAAGGGCTTCCTATATTTGTGCGCTGCAGAAGAACACGAGTCTCTGAATCTGATTATTACTGGTCGTTCACTATTAAGTTATTTCTTTGAGTACAAGACACTGAACAATATAACTATGGTGTTAACTATGGATTTCGCAGAGGTGCCAGCATTCTCAGTTACCTCTATACCCGAGGAGCCAAACAAATATGGACCGCATAGCCAGGAGGATGCATAAGCATTAAAGATTTGAATATCTTATGTATACATGCTCTCAGTTACTTCTGTTAGTCACTAGCCTTGTCTAGGGAGCCTTCTCTGGAATCAGGTACTGACATAGATATATACCATTTAGAAGCTAGGTAGAGCGATCCTGGGAATAGCTGCTAAAGCATTCCCTTTAGACTACCGGCATTCAGGCTCTTCCATATTGGCAGTCTGCTGCCCCATGGCGGGCAGTCCTGGGAGGGTAGGTGCCTGGATAGAACGGGTTACCTATCAGGATCGAATGAATGTAGGGCCGCACCCGCCCTGTATCAGGAGCACTAGGGCGTACATCTCCCCGAGAATTGCTGATCTGCGATCTGATAAGATACACTTTGTTCTCCCAAGCTTCCTGCGGTAGAGAGAAGTAAGATCTGGTCTAGACCGCAGCAACCCATCGGAACTCTCATACCTCACGTTCGCGTCATCGTGGCAATCCCAACCTACTTAGTATATTACCTCCCGACCTACCTACTGCTCTCTATCCAGCCCATACAACACTTCCAGTTAAATAACCCCAGCACTCCGCATCTCACCTACTCCCTCACCAACCAGCCAACAATCAACAAAAAAAAAGAACAAGAACCAGAAAATGCCTCCCGCAAGCCTCAACCTCGGAAAATCCACCACCGCCAGCAGGCAAGCCCCCCCCTCCCCTTTCCTCCTCCCTGTCTTCACCTCTATATCACCCGTTCCTCCAAGTAAGTAAAGCTAAACTACTCCCCCCAGCACCCGCAACACCGCCCTCCTCACCATCACCGGCGTCGTTCTGGGCGGCTACGCGCTCTTCCGCGCCCAAGGCCCCGCCAAGGGCCAGGGCCTCGTCAAGGAAGACGACAATGCGAATGTCACGGGCGACACGAAACTCGGCCGCGGCATGGTCCTCTCCAAGGACGATGCGAAGAATGCCATGGGGGATCCGCCGCATGGGCATGGGCATGTTGGGCGGGGGCCGAGATAGGGTTTTACTTTCATTGAAGTGAGATGAGATGATGGTGGTGGTGGGGAGGCGTATATCGAGGGTCCGGTTTACTTGAACGGTACCTAGGACCTACCTTACCTAGGTATGGTGCATGCTAGGTATACCTTATTTGTTGCGTCATAGGGGCAGGGTGTTAAAAAGGATTGATTGTATGTGTGTGTGGTGAAATGGTTTATACATTGGCTGGGCGTTCGGGGTGAGGAGTGTATGTGTATGTATGTATATGGGAAAGGGCGTCATTGATTAAATTATTAAAAGCATGGGATGATGCAGCCAGGCCTTTTCTATTCAACCCGGGTTTTCTTTTTCTAACTTGCAAAGCTACTTAGACCCTGGCTACCGGGGATCGAGGTATAGATATAGATCTGGATGATGAGAGCCAGGGAATGCTCATCAATCCTGTCAAGACATTCCCGGCATCTTCCATACTTCCATACTACTAATATTGACTCCAGATGTGATTGACAAAACAAGGTCTGTTAGCAGCATAAATGAAAACTTGTCAACTGAGTAATTGCGGGCAAGTCTCCGTATGTTCAACCCATCTATACCACTTATCTATTGTACACACGGCTTCGCTCCCTCGCACACCAGAAATGGAAAATCCAAAGTATCCCCCGGCTTATTACCCTCCCAGTCCTCGACCGACTTGGTCAACGTCCACCCCACCGAGATCTTGACATCCCGGAACCCGACCTCCGTCATCAACGCCTCCATCCACGTCGCTGGAATCCCATGCCTCTCCACCTCGGCCAGCTTGGTCGGCGGATGGAACTTGATGGCCTCGGGCCCAAAGTCCTCAAAGTCCGTCAGCGCCACCCGGCCTCCCGGCGTCAGGCACCCGAGCAGCGTCGTCAGGAACGCCCGGAGGTCGGGAACATGGTGCATGACCAGATGCGACAGGATCAGGTCGAATTTGCGCCGGGGTCCGGTCGGCTCGGTCGGGTCGTGCGGTGGCAGCAGCGGATCTTCCGGGTCTTCGAGGAGTTGGCAGACGGGGATGATGTTCTGGGGCTGCGGCTGCGGCCGGTCGGATGTCGATGTGGAGGCGGAGGTGGAGGTGGTCTTTGCCTTGAGCATGTCGATCATACCGTGTGCTGGGTCGACGGCGACGATCTCACGGACGAGCGGTGAGACGCGGAGGGTGAGAAGGCCGGTTCCGCAGCCTACTTCGAGGACATTGAGGCCGCTGGACTGCTTCTGGTGGGAGAGGGTTGTGATGATGGGGGCGAGGGTTTCGAAGGCCAGTCGGGTGGCTTCTTGGACTGAGGGGTTGTTGTCCCAGTTGGCGGCTTCGTCGTTGAAGCGCTCATTACCTGCGGATGCCATGATTTATGCCGAGTCCGTGGAACCGCGGTGTACAGGTTGTTCTGTTCTGAGTTGCAAGCTGGGACTTGGAAGAGAGTCGGAAGCCGGCAAGTTACAGAGCAAGCTAGCAGTCCGAGGCGGGGTATAAATCATGAGGCTGTTCCAGGTTCCTAGGTAAAGCCAACTCGACCAACTCCTCCCCGACCGATCACAGCATAACCGACGCCATGCCGTCATTTGGTTCTGCCACTCTGTCGCTGGTGTTCCTGGTCGCTGGCTATGTCGCTGCGCGCTGTTTGAGCTCCCCCAACAAGGCCACCACGCTGCACACCACCGACCGAATCCGCTTCGTCACCACCTATCCGGCAGTTGTATTCACACACGCCTTCAATCTGGTAGCCCTGTACCAGGCCCTGGTCACTCTCTTCTCGACCTCCTCCCCGACCGACCGGGCGGTCATCGACCGGATCTGTCCATACCCGCAACACCTGGACCCCGACCGCGTGAGCTGGAACCTCCACACGGTCGGATCTCTAGCCATCTTCGCCGTCGGGGCGTATATTCGTCTCCAAGCATACGGCGGCCTCGGTCGCAACTTTACCTTCCAGCTGGCGGCTCCCGATCGCCTGGTCACGACCGGAGTGTACCAGTATCTGCAGCATCCCAGCTATACGGGGATGGTCTTGGTGTTACTGGGGTATTTATCTTTGCTGGTCAACCGTCTAGACACTCCGATCGCGTGCTGGATCCCGGACGAGATTCTGGCGCCTTTGAGGCAGTGGGGGGTGGTGTTGGCTCTGGCGGACGCGGCCCTGACGATCTCGCTCTTGGGGGTGCGCATTCGCGATGAGGAGCGCATGCTGAAGGAGAAGTTTGGGAGGGAGTGGGAGGAGTGGCATGCGAGGACAGCGCGGTTGATTCCGGGAATCTTCTAGATAATGCCGTTATTATGATATTCAGCACTGTTATAGAGATAGAGTGGAACAGTCGGGGTTGATCCGGCGGTGCCAGTAATTTAAGATGATTTCATCTCCAGCCTCCACTCCTGACCTCTCACCACCACCACCACCTCTCTCTATAGGTACTTGGTCCTCCACATCAGTCCTGACCCCCAAAATGGGCCTCATCAAACGCACCCTCAAACTCACCACCTACACGGGCCTCGCCTCCGTCGGCGCCTTCTTCCTCTACACCCGCAATGCCCGCTTTGAGCCCATGATCGCGACCGACCCGATCTTCAGCCACCCCTTTTACCGCCAGTTCAACCCGGAGAAGAACCCGACCACCCACGATCTCTGCATCCGTCGCGTGCCCCTGCGCGAAATCAACCCCAGCCTCCTGGAGAAGAAGGGCAAGCTGGTCGAGGCCTTCTGCGCCGGCGTCTGGAGCGGATGGGGTGCGTTGCGTTCCGATTCCCGTTCCCCTCCCGTTTCCCCGCTTCCCTCCCACCCTCCTCTACCTGACCTACGTCAACCCATCGCAATAAAACCGCAACCCCGATTAATGACATGCTAACAAGACTCATTGTCTAGGCTACGCCTTCCAACGCGCCTACCTCTCGCGCAAATACGAATCCCCCGAGACAGCCACCCACCTGTGGAGCCCCGAGCAGCTGGCCAGCTCGAGCTACGAGGTCGGCACCCTCATCACGGACCACTTCGAGGTGGTGGAGAAGACGGCCGAGCGGATTGTGGTGCGGTGCGGCGACTCGCCTCGTCGGCGGGAGGTGCGCGCCTCGGACGGCCTGTTTGAGATCAGCGCGGTGGTGAAGCCCGAAGACGGGGTTGCGGAGTTCGGCCTCAAGAGCTGCTTCTATCAGGGGCTGGGCAAGGCGGCGGGGGAGCCGATGCCGCCGCATATTGTCTGGTTGCATCAGCAGTATACTAAGTTGTTGGCGGAGACGGCGTTGGGGAGGGTGAGGCGGTGAGTGGGGAATTACTTGATGAGAGTTGAGTTGAGTTGAGTTGATGGGAGGGTGGTAGTATGTTTTGTATATAATGGATGGAATGAATACCTTTTGCTTGGTTGTAGGTTTTGAGCAGTGCATTTGGAATCAGAAGGATGGCTTGTCAGGAGGGATCCAGCAGTACTGCACTGGCTTTTATCCCATCCTATATATACTTCTCCTGATTGGACTCCTACAAAGTTGACTATTTGAACTCACCTCAACCCTTAGCACCTGCAGGATGGACTCGGCTCCAGAAGTACGTCATCATCTTACTGACTATAACAGACCGACAATGAAGCACACCATCAAGGCAGGGCATGTTACCCTGATCGAGTCACCACAGTGAACAAACCACACATGGCCAAGTCTGACTTATGTACACCATAGGCCGAGTGTATTCCTCTTCCTACTACTGCCTAGTAACGGGTCTACCACCCGGAAACGGGACAGTTCAATGACCACCTTCCTACAGAGTACTCCATGTCCGGACTCGTGCAGCAGATCCCCAAAGGTCTTAATGTGTGCCTTTCTCAATTTAGGTAGAGTCCGAGGGGAGGGCCTTGTTGACTTTCGATAACCCTAGGTATACCCACCCGACTCTGAGTATACATCCCGTCCCGGTCCCCTACAAGAGCAGTGCAGATAGTTGGCAGGTATAGGTACTGTATTGTTAGGATTGATTGGATGGTGAGGGTTCTGCTTACTGTCTGATATGTGTTCTTTGTCTGGTGGCGTCTGTTTGACTGCATGGAGGCTTTGATCACTAATGATCAGGAGGAATATCAGTTCCCGATATCATTCTTTATTGCTTAGCCCGAGGTAGTTCACATCTCCAGAACCATAGACAGACAGTCTGACATAGTAGAACAAACTCCCATCAGTCCCATTATCCACTAGAATCATACATCCAGCAACGCATTCCCATGCTATACCGTCCCAGACATCCAATCCAAACCCAAACCAGTCACCCAGCTAACAAACCTCCCAATACTCATCCAAATCCATATTCTTAATCAACGTCGAGAACCCCTCCCTCCCATCCACCTCACAAGCCCTCCTCCTCTGCTCCTCCGTCACCGGTCGATCATCATTGACCTCCTCGCCCTTGGGATACTCAATATGAAACACCGGCTTGCCGGCCTCAACAAACCTGCTCAACCCCCCTCCCTCTCTCACACCCTTATCCTTACCCTTACCCTCACACTCATGATACTCCGCACACTGCTCATTAACCGCCCACTGCATCCGCCCCACAACCTCCGGGATAATCTCCATCGCATTCTTCAACCCCACCGCCAACCCCCTCGCATGCGCCTCATCCGCCAGCCAATTCACATACTCCACCGAGTCCGCCGCCGTCAGTCCCAGCCCCCCACCATCATTGTTCCTGTAAGCATCGACATTATCCGGATCAACCCCATCGCAGCCCTTGGACGCCGCAAGGTCCAGCCGCGCCGCCATGATGGCTCGGATGCGCGGCGAGCGGATGTCGACCCAGCGCTCGCCGGGCCAGTCGGACAGCGGGGCGCCGAGATCGCGGGGATCGAAGGTGTTGTTGTCTGCGCGCCAGGACTCGAAGGTGCCGGCGGAGAAGTAGCAGATTATGTGACGGGACTGGGCGTGCAGGGTGTCGAGGGTGGATTTGGGGTTGTCGAAGAGGTCGAGGTCGAAGATGGGGACGTCGGGGGTGATGATGGGGTCGGTGGGGAGGCGGTGGTGGAGGAGGATTTGCCAGGGGGTGGAGAGGGG
>MU628736.1:0-26434 GCA_025688805.1 Aspergillus egyptiacus
AAAAAAAAAAGAAAAAAAAAAGAAAAAAAGAAAAGTCTCCCAGCCTCAATAGGACACAGTTCGTCCCGCACACTGAAAAAAGGAAATCCAAGTGGCTTGCTCCCAAATCCCAATCAATGTATACCTCCCAAGACGGCAAATTTCCCAGATCATGCGACTTGCCCGATCCCGGTGCCTGATTTGTCTGAAGCCCGTTAGATCTTCAACTCCTTTCCTGAGGCCCAGGGTTAGCGATCAATGCCCGCTTCGGGTTTTAGGTACCTGGACCTTTTTTTTCCCCCCTCGTGACTTTTGACATTTGGGCTTTGTTCCAGGTAACCGCGGATGATGGCTGGTTTGGGTTGTTTTGCTTTTTCATTGGGCTCTACTGGAGTATCTCACTCTGCAGCAGGCTCTTTGACAGCCCAGTTAGGGCCAGACCTCGAGTTATCCACGACACAATGATGAGGCCTACTAGATGCTGGACAGACCAAACAAGGTAAAGAGAAAGCGAATGGCCAATTTCTTATTACCAGTCAGCGCTTTCGCAGGAACAATCAACGACATCAACTCAATAGGTACGGAGGAGAGATCCAATAACCTCAGAAATAGGCATTCTCAAGCCATACAGTAAGTGATCTTATCAGCAAACCACACATCTAATAATACTCCGTGCCCACCACTTGATGGGACTCTGCATAGGTAGGTAGTCAGTAGACACTAAGTAGACACACGCTCACATCGCAAAGGATCGGAGATCTACCTAATACGCAGATATGTATGTGATGTGCAAGACAGGAAGAGTAAAACATGTTGCAGATTTAAGTTAACACCCCCCATCTGATTTTCCAGGCCCGACAGAATAATGGTAAAATCGGGCGTGCCGAGCTAAACGCTGGAAATTGTACCTACATGGAACCGAGATACTGTACTAGTACTTATGTAGAAACGGTCCATCCCATCGGCGGCCTCCGTGCCCGAAGCGGTTGGTAGAGGGGAAAAAGTAATTACTTATGTTAGATATGAGAAGGTACAGACAGATACATCCATGGGACAGAGTACGCTACCCCACCCATTTCATGAATAGGTAGGTAAGTTACTTTAGTACTTTATGAAGCGATCAAAAAAAAGTTACCAAACCACGCAGTAGTAGCAAACAATCTATGTAACTCACACAGGAGAATATGCATCCAAGCGCAACGCTGAATTAATTAAAGAGTTCGAAATGGCAAAGATATGGAACTACTACTAGTACTTATGTGCATACTCTTGTTTGGTAACCTTGTATTTTACATATACTGTATGTCAGGAGAGACTAAGGTAGAGGTACTCCGTATATCTGGGGCCCCGGGATCGGGTACCAGTATGGCTAACTATGGAGAGAGGTCGGCCGGGGTCGTGTAACAGACAAGAATAGCGGTCTGGGGTTGGGATAGTTGTACTCTAATGTCTGAGGTATCGAGGCACTCAGTCGTACCTACTATAGGTATATCAGAGGATATATCAGACGGATGCGTGCCCTAGCAATGCCATAGATAATCGCAGGGTCTATATTTATACAGGAAGAAATCGCGCAGAATGTTGGCTAACCCAGAGAAGCACACATAAGGTATGCCGGAACAATCCAGCATGAAATCAGGCTTTCGGTAGCACAATGATCTAGAAGAATAAGGGGATCCAAACTTCCAGGGATTTCACCAGCCAGGCTAAGCTTTTCCCTGTGGGCCTCACTGGCCAGGCTGGAGGTGGACTCGTGGGCGGGGTTAAATAATATTGCACTTAATAAGTCCCTCATCTCTGTTTTATATCATCCTCACTACTAGGTAACCTCAAATTGTTTCCTGATGCGCAGGACGTGGTTGTAGTCCGGACCATTCCCGTCGGGGTGAGATCTCGCAGGCGCGCGACATACATTAGCTGACAACGGACTCCGCGATCAATGCACAACAGTAGAACTCGGTATTAAGCAATGAGAATAGCTCTTGTGAAGCGCGTCGCGGGTGCACGTAATCTGGGTATTTGAGGAGCTCGCAGCCACCGCAGGCAAACACACAAAATCTTGCGGATTATTGTCGCAAGGATCGGTATGTTGCGAGAATATCGGATACAGGACCGGACGAGCAAAACAAGGAATGGAGAGGACTGTGTTGAGCCCACGGGCCACGCGCAGTGGTTGGAATCCGAATCAACCGGGTAGGTCTCCCAGTTTCCAGGCGCAGTGCGCGCTTGAGAAAGCTTCCGCCTTGCCCCTTCTCAGTCCCAAGCACAGTTAGGCATGTTTGTAGTACTGTACAGTCGTCCGTTCCTGGATGAACGGGAGGCTGGGGCCTTCTCCAGAACCCTGGATTCGATTTGATCCGCAACCCTTGCATGGGAATCAGGCGGTACATTGAGTGCAGTTCCCCGGGGAGCACAAGCTGGTCGCTCCTGCAGATCATTCATTTAGGCAGTTTCCAATCCGTCCCGTCTGTTTGCTATCCAGATCTCGGTTCTCTGACGCTGGCCGCCATCTGGGGATAACACTGGATACCAGCGTTATCCTGTTTGGCTTCCGGCTACAACCACGGTAGACAGGGTTACGTGACAAACGTACTTTAGAAGGTTACCTTCGGGGGGCACAGCCGGGGAAGACAGTGGAATGCGGTAAAGCTTTGTTGCTTCTCCTGACAATGAAAATAGACTTCCTAGCGCCAACGGTTGTTCAGCTAGAGGTGCAAAGTTGGGTGGGAAGGTTGGTCTAGATAGTTCGAGACCCGGGTATCCCTTGGTTCAAGGCAGGGGAAGATGACGAGGATCTTCAAGATCAATATCCGTGCGCAAACTGATTTGCTCAGTTATGCATGGAAAAGTCCAGGAAGAGAGTTGCCCGGTCACGTAGACGTAGGGCTGGACTGATCCCTACTACACTAGTCTACATACCGTGCTTTTGTTTGAAATTTTGGTATTTATCCTTCCGCTGTCCGAGTCAAAGGAGACATCCAGGATACAGGGCCAATACCAGGATCGTTGAGAAAGGAGCTCCTGCTGACTCGAATTTAAGCCATGTATCAACCACTTAAGCCAAATCACCGATCGCAGTATTGCCGTCAAGGAAAACCTCGAGAAACCATTCTGGATTGATCAAGTACTTCTCAGGCCCGTACCATAGACGAGTACCAATCGGTCAACTAGGATGCTGTGCACCTGGGGTCCTGGTACAACATCACTAGTCGGGATGTTTGGGTGATTGGGTCTACTCCGTATTTTCTAGACGCTTTTGAGCAGGGGACCTAGGTAGCATGCCGTGTTAGCTCTTTGTAAGATCATGGATGGCTTCATGTCCGATCGGGACATCGATGCGTAGGCACGTTCACGGGCGTAGACAAAGAAAAGTAGCGAGTTGGCTTCAGCAGGGCTGCTTCGACGACACTGACTGACGAGGAACAACAGCCTCGCCCTTCATTTCCCAATAGCTTGCCTCAAACTGCGGAGCGTCTGACAATATTGATATTGATTGATCCATATTATTCCAAGGTTGAATACCGCGGGCGGATCAGACCCGCACATCATGTGATGACACGGGGTCAGGTGCCCTTGTGACTTGCCGCTGACTCAGCTTCAGCTTCGCCACCCCCGACACTCGGAGTAGTCCCCTCCCTCTCTCCAAGCTGCTATCCAATTCCCGCTACAATTCCACATGCTGGATTGGAACCCCACCTCAACCCCGCGGACTCTTCTTGAGACGTGCAGCGCCTCTCTCACGGCACTATTTTGGGGTCGGATCTGCCGATAGTCTCCTGCTGAGGAGAACTTCCCTGTCCCGTTTCACACTCCTTCGGCGCCACGTTCCATTTCGGGATGGAGTCAGCCTTCCATTCTTGCGCCAGGGCTGTCTTCTGAGCTTCCAGTTCTCGTTCTCGACTCCTCTGACAGGTGTTGCAAACTTGCCGTTACGCCTCGGCAACTTTTCTCCACTACTGCTTCCTTCGAGCTGAGCTGAGGTCACTCTGTTGTCACTCCGTTTCACCAACTGTCCCTCTTCACCAGCCATTCGGGTTTGGTCACCCTTGTAGTAGTACCCTGAGGCGCGTCCAGGGAGCGAAGTTACCACTTGGGAACCTCGGATGATCATGAGCTGAGGTTTTATTCTCCACTTAATCCATTTTCCCCGGCCACCAGGGGGTCCCTGAATGCCTCGCAATTGCAGTGTGAGACGTCAGCTCGGTGAATCCTTATCGTCGGCGAATACCTTCAGCTGCAAAAGGACGATTAGAAGACGACTGTGTCCGAACTCCTGTCCTCGCTCGGGGTATTTTCTCGCCGCCTGGAAGGATCCGGAGAGAGTGACTTCGTCATGAATCAAATGCTCTATTATTCAGTAACGAGGAGGCCTATCATGAGCTTATCCGCAACAGCCTCTATATTATTGTCGTACTAGGTGGTGGTTCATGGCTTTCTTCCTGGGAGTCCCTGCAGGGCACACGATACCCTCGAATCTGCCAGAGGAATAATATGCAACTACGTGGCTCTCGTTCTTCCCGTGGGACAGACATATGCACGGAATGGGCAGCTGAGCATCTTTGGACAATCTGCCAGCGATGTCCCCCCCGTTCAACAGTGGGTAAAATTAGTAGTTATAGGTACAATCAGCTCGTCTCGTTGGCTCGATAATTCGAAGTCCTTGCCTGCTGATAGGGCTGCTGCATTAATCTTATGTGCATAGTGCCGCGCATGAAGCTGCGAGTGACCCCAATGGTACCGATGCTTCTGTGATGCGGCTTTCAGACTGCGCTATTACTGTACTCATCATCATTCCAGGGCCGGAGTCCGCGATTCAGGCCGAGTAGTCCTCCTAAGATTATAGTAATGCTCCGGGAGAAAAGAAAACGGCTAAAGCGAAGAAATGCCCAGTGGGTAAAGAAGAGCTGTTGGTGACTGTGAAGGACCTTACAGCCACATGCCGTGACCAGAAGGCTGTCTGCAAGGCTTAGATTCCTTCGGTCCATTTGGCGCCGAAAAGCATCCAATGTTCCCCCGTCATCATCACAGCATCATCTTCTTCTTCCCCATTTCTATCTGCCAAACCCGTGATTGCCCCATCTTTTTGGGCATCCACCGCGAGCGCCCGCCCAGAAGAAGCTCCAAAAGAGGGGATCGATGAGGCGCCACTACTGACTCGGTACAGTACGTACTACAGCGCTTCCCCAGAAATAGAAGATCGCCTCTCGTACCTAGTAATACTAATAATCCCCATCATCCATCATGTGTCCTGACTTACTGCGGAATCTGGACCCTCTATGGAGAATATCACCATCACCTGATAGAAATCCGATTAGCATTTCGGTCTGGGATTACATGATGCTGACATTCGCGGCAAGTGCCAGATGCCACGAGTTTCTACTCGCGAAAGGGGCGAAACGAACCAAACATAGAGTCCGGACTCCTGACGCTGGGGCACACTGGTCAAAGGAGTATCCTCTTGACCGGCTCTTTGCTCGATGGGGCGATTTCCATAGCGTCCCGTGACAGACAAGAAGGGGGCGGCTCGAACCTCAAAGCTACCTAGCTTACTCGCTACTCTCTTAGCAGACAGGCTGTACACGTACATTGTCACTCGCTACGTTGAACAGGTGTTGATATGGTTGATTACTGGTGACAACTGGCAGAGAAGTTCCCCTTGTGATCTCTTGCGGATGGGCGGAAATGATTTGTTGTGGTATTTCACCGTCTAGTTAGGAGAGCCCTTTTCAATCCTGCCCACTGTTTTTGGCAATGCAGGTAAGCTACCTTACCTAGGTAGATACCTAGTAGTATGGGGTTTGTTCAAGGGGACTTGTTCAGCCGTCTGCGATCAGTGGTGGTTAACGATTTGACACCTCGACGCCACTAAGGTAGTGTCCGCATGAATTTTTTTTTCGGATAGATGGAGTAGTTTGAACTTCTACCAAGTACCTTAGTAAAGCTCTTTCGAGGTCGATGCCTCCACCGGCGTAATTGTGGTTTCGGTAACAGCTGGTACCTACTTACCTACTGGCTGTACTTACTACTGTAGTGTATATGCACTATGTACTACTAGTAGTCCAGAGGCACGGCCCTGGAGATGCACATTGCACTGATCAAGGAAGAGCTATCGGTAAATATTATTGTCAAGTATCTAGAGCAATTAGTGATCCGTTCTTCGATGATCACCCTGATCGGGAACGCAGTGCCTTTCCCCCGGTATGCGATGGGGCCATTCCACGTCCAACGGCTAAAAAGCAGGGAGGGCTCTGGCTGTAAGCAAGGATTAAGGTGGAAGATCGCTGTTCATGCAACTTTAGCCGGAAATGGATAAAACACATGGGCAACTGCATTGCCATTTATTACTTATATTATCGACACGCCAATCAATTGGATGTTAGAGATCCGCAGGATAGGATACCTTAGGTTAAGGTACTAAAAAAGAGATGGATCAAGTGGACGGGACATACAAATGACACGGGTTCAAGGCGAAAGATACGTAGAGCTGAGCGAGGAAAACGAAACAAACAACAATGGCCGAGACAAGATCTCGATTGCAGATGTCAAGACTCTCTCCCCAGGATTCAGAGCAAGCTTGAAGTGGTATTCAACTTTCAAAGTCTGCAGCAGAATAAGATTGATTGGCTGAATAACCAGCAGGATATGATCAAACGTGTACTGTAGTATTCTATAATATATACTATTCGTATACTCTCTGCGTCGTTTTTAGAGATGGTACTCGGTTTTCATCTCTGTATTCCAGTTAACGAGAATCCCTCAGGCTGCACAAGGACAACAAGTCGACAGAGGAATCGACAGCGGCTTCCATTTAGGCAAAGCCATGGATGCCTATCCATCTAAGGTACGGAGTAGAGGTGCAACAGTCACTCTGCGCCAATCATTCGGGGATCCATAAAATTTTTTCTTTTTGACAGTCAAGTGACCTGGCCACCGAACACCAGGCTGACTTAAGCAAGCAAATAATAAAAACCACTACGGATATAAGGTGTCTACATTTGTCTGGTGAGCGTTGAGCGTAACCCTTTCTTAGTCATCGCCAGACTGGTCACAGGGATAGATGATCTTCTGCTGCTGCTTTGTCTAGAACCCTTTCTCCTCACTACCAACTGATAGCTCAACGCTTTCCGGTAGCCCCTCTTGGTTTGGTATCTCCCAATAGCAGCAAATTGATGGAGGAGAGGAGGAGCTCAAGGCTCAAGCTGTATAGTTGTTGCAGTATATATTGAGCATTGAACAAGCATTTTCGTGCCTGGATAGATCGAGCTGTGTCCTGGTATGCTGTTATTCATCATCGGGAAGCAAGTCTTCCGTACTTTTTTCGAGTGGAACTCCGGTTCCAGTCCAATTGTAAGATACCGGGCGTACTGACCCCGTTATAGATACCAGCCAGTCCACGGGGATACTCCGGGAGGAGGTACCTAGGTAACACAGTACAGTACCAAAGGAGCAAAAAAAAAGAAAAGAGAAAAGAAAAGAAAAGCAAGAAAAGCCAAAAAAGACAGATTAATGAAATTAGTATAATAATTATCAAATAATTTAATAACAGCTTAAATGCAGAGAGGCGTGGGCTAGGTCGACGATTCTCCCGCCCGTCCCTCTGCCTCTGAACCCGGCCTTTCCCTCGGTACCCTTTTCGGACTTTTTCCTTTCCTAGGTGTGGCCAACTGAATTTTTAATTTAATTTTTTTTCTTTTTTTACTTTAATTATTTTATTTTTTCCTCCCCTTGTACCGTTACGTACATACATACGCCTGGGCTTCCACCCCCCATGATTCCATATCATCTCCACTGATCCATCGGCCAGCTTGGTCTATCTTCCTTTTTTTTCTCCTTTGCTGGATCCACTACTACGCCTCGCTATTGCTAGTACTAGTACTCCTCTCCTCCCCATATTTTCTTCTGTTTCTCTTTCCTCTCCTCCGGCGACATATCGCGTCCTGGAAAAAAAAAACCACCACACCCCATCCTGTCAATTCTCCCCCGCGATACCCGAAGCCGGCAATCGCTATAGACGAGTCCGGAACACCTCTCATCGCCCATTCCGGTGCACAATACTTAATTTACCCCAAGTTTCGGTCGGCTCTCTCGTCCCGTTCACAGACGTGTTGCGGACACCTGAATTGCCGCGACTAGGATCCCGTTGTTAATCCTGCCATTCGTTTCCACACAAATACCGTTGATCTTCCCGGCGTGCTGCTTCTCACGGCAGCTCAGGTGCCACTTGCAGCTTAATTGAGACTGCAACTCTTCGGCCGTGTGGACACGTATTCGACTCGACTCAAGACTTGAACGCTTACGAGCATAACTTAGAGAACATCTCCGTGGAAGTACTCTCGCGCCGTACGACCACGCTCGGGGGAGACGGCGACCCCGTACCTAAGTTGAAGGAAGAACACACCCTGGATATAATTCGCACAATTTGCTAGTGCGGCGACTACGAAATGCCTGGACGCTTATCAACGCCTGTCCTGACAGTGGACACAGCTAAAATTCACAAGGTTGACACTGCGAATACGCAGAGCCTCCACGGGATGTGGATGGGTAAGTCAACTCGAAGACACTGCTTTCCGCCCATTTATAACTCTTTCCCAGTATTCTCCAAGTGCGCAGATTTTATGGAGGAGGGCCGTCGACTGGAGAATCTCACCTGGCGACTGTGGACGCGGGAGACATTCTGCGTGGAGCCAGAAAGTTCTAGCGACACCTCGGTCTTGCCACTACTCCGTTCAGAGGCTGCGGACGTGCCGGAACTGTCTGCCAGCGTCGAATCAGCAGCTTCAGATCAAGCGGAGCGGATAGAGAGCCACATCAACCGTCATCGGGAGTTGGATTATAAACCCACTGTTGTTAACGATGACACATTCCTGGGACGCGCGAAGGAGAAGCATCTCACCTCGCTGGACTTGGAGCGCATGGTGCTTAATATCAAGGAGAAGAAGAGCCTTGAACGGATGGCTCCTCTAGTAACTTTCACTCAGCCTGTCGTCGACATCACACCCCAACCGAATACTCCAACTCCAACTCCTCCCTCGAGAACTACCCTCCAGCGGGAGCGTTCCGAACCCTCCTATCCTCTCAATGCCCGGCAGAATCCGTCGACAGAATCTTGCTCAACAACTGCTCCTGAGGGCAATGACAGTGACGCCGCCAACGTGAATCTGAATGCTTCGGACACTAGCGTTTCCTCTTCGGGGATCCTTCCCCCCAAGGCAGAATTGATCAGGTCTCCTAGCATCGTCCGTGGATTCTCACCATCTCAGATTTCCTCCTCCTACCGGTCGCAACCACGCCTTTCGACCGACTCGGGCGCGACGAAAACACAGGTCCCGGCCAAAATGTCGCCACTGAAGAAGAAAGGGGGCATGTTTACTCTTGGATGTTCGTCTGGTGACGATGATGAAAGTTCTTTCGAGGATCGCATGATACATGGGCCGCACCACAGCTCTCTCACAGACCAATTGGGAAGGCCGGGCAGCAAACTGAATCCGAAAAACAAGATCACCTCCTTCAAAGAGCAAGTTGGAAATTTGAAATCAATGAAGGAACGTCGCGGAGATAATGACGAAGATGCTGTTGAGACGGACGATGATATTTCTGAAAGCGCTATCGAGGATGATGAGGACTCGGACTGGGAAGACTCGGTCACGGAAAGTGGCCGTTCCAGCGTCGAAGAGAACCAAATGTTTCAACGAGTGGACTCGCGACCAAACCTGGTTTCGCGACGCTCTCTCCTAACGATGATGATGCACCAACCCCTCAAAATGGGGAATGCCTCCAGATCTACACCGGCTCTCCAGCGCTCGCGTCTTACCTCGCCCAATGGGCCTTCAATTCCGGCGTCGCCCCCTGATGATGATGATGATGGTGAGAGCTTGACGATGAAGGGACCTGATGTTCCTCGTTCGAAGCCGATAATCGTGAAGCCTTCACCACAGTCTGTGGCCCACTCGCCTCGAACTACGCGCCGAAACATGTTGGCTACGGAGCTTACCGAGTCCCTTCGACGCCATCTCCTTTGGGAACGACAGCAGAAGAGTGCGACCGCAAACGCTTTCAAGCGAAGACACACGGCTCATGACATGGCGAACCTAAAGGAGTACCCCCAACCTAACGGCGCAGCGCCAGGACCGATACCTGCTACGCATGCTACAGCCCAGAGCACGGACAAGGATGTCGCCAAAACCGGCTCTTGGACGCACTACACGGATTTTGGGCCTTGGGAATACCACGCAAAGGGATGGTAGTCCGGCCTTCTTTAAACGATCTTCAATTCGTTTCCCGGCATATACCTACGATTGTTTATGCATTTCTCCTCTCCTCCCTTTTTCCCTTTTTTTTTTACCATTTCCTTTCTGATTATGATACCCGATTTTGACCGAATCTCCTCCTTCCTCTCACAGGTATGCTGCTTATCATTCTTGTGACACGTACGATCATGACTGCATTGCATTTTGGGCGCACCTAGGGATGATATGGCTGTTATTTCTCATTTGGTCTCAATTTTCTCTCGGGTCGCTTATTTCTCGAATCTGCGTTCAGTTCGCTTCTTCATCCATGGCGATATTGCATGGTGTGGCTGTCTCTGTTTTTCCGACGCACATATACTTCCGTCTTAATTGGGGTCGGCTTTATAATCCTCTTTGTACAAGATGATTCGATTTCGATTCGACATGGATACAAGAGTGCATGGGATTGGCACGGTCACATGGGGCTTAAGGTTCCTTTCGCTTTTTTTCCTTCATGGGTTATAAAAGGGCTGGCTTGGGGCTTATTATGGATGTCATCGTCGCGACTTTAGCGTTCTTACGAAGCAGGGAAAGCGGACACCTTATCTCTGTGTCTTGTCTGTCTCTCTGTTCGATGTAAAAGAAAAGATACCACCTTGCTTTTTATCCTTCTTATTAACTCTCCATTTGATCCCAGCCTTGCATGGCGGTGCGCGATGGATGTACGCTATTACTGGAAAGACAACTAAAAAGTGAAACACTGACTCCTGATCTTTCTTCCTACAAATAAGAAGCAGAGGGGAAACCTCTGTTGCATCAAAGCTCTACCTTAGCTTCTCAAGGCCGGACAAGGATCTGACGCATGGACACGTAACACCAGGGCCAATGCACACAGGGAATCTTTCCCTGAACCTCCCTCGCAAGAACGTTGATACTGACACTGACAACTTCCAAGGCTCCAGTCTATCGTACTTCCGAATGCGTCGCTCGATCTTCAATGCCTGGGGATTCTAGAACCCTGCCTTTCTCCCTGATCAAGGCTCGCTTGTCGTCCGTTACGTATCTATCGACCTACCTAGAGGTAAGGTAGGTAGTAGGTTAAGCATTCACCATCCACATTCACATGGGATTATTCCCTCTCCTCCGCCACTCATCATCATTATCATCATCACCATCATCACCATCATCACCATCATCACCATCATCATCTAACATCATCCATCCGTCCCGTCCCTTTTGTTCGCCCCGAAGACCCCCCAAAAAGATCCGCGACTGAACCGCGGAACAGGGCTAACAGTTTCCAAAAGTCAAGTATACGGGTAGAGGTTGACCCAAAAAAAGGGTGCTGCTACTGGTCCTTTTTCCGGGGGATCCAATTTGACTTGGGGGGCGCCGAGAAAAGATCGAAACCATCATATCCATCATTTATTCCATCCATCCCTTAAATAATTGGAAACCTGGGAACATTCATTCAACATACCGCCGTCACTCATTATTATCCTGGGGGTCTAGGTATGTTAGGTAGGTATTTTGTGTTTCGGTGGGCTTAAGGCTGGTTTGGGTTACATCCGTTCTTTTTCCCCCTGCTTTTTTGCTCTTCTCTTTTATGGTTCGCAAGATGGATGCTTCCGTGCTGATGGGCTACCTACTAAGTACTACCAGGCAGGTTAGGTAAAGGGTTCAACTTAACCTAGATGCAGTTTTCTTTTGAGGGCCGAGGTTGGGGTCCTGTGACCTCGAATCCTATCCTTGGTAATAAAAAACAAGCGCTCTTCGTTTCTCGGGCCGGGGAGGTGAAGAGGCGGGGGCGATGAGTTGGCTCGGTCACGGGCAGAGGATGGATGGAAATACCTAAGATGGAATAGGATGATGAGATGGATGATTCTTGATTTTTGTGTGATGGTTAGATCACGATTATTGTCGGTGTTGATCGAGGAGATCTATGATCTAAGGCAGGAGGAGTACTTGGATGAATTTGGATACAGAAGCGACACTATAGTACAGTAAGTAGGTAGTAGGAGTTCCGATGTGGAAGGAGCTGTTACATCGGCCGAGCAATGATGATAAGGCTGTAATTGCATAGGTCTATTTATAGGTGTCGAAGAACCAAGAGGAAATGGTAGTCAGTTATACTATGAACGTATGAGAATACGAGGATATTCAGGGCCCGGAAAAGAGTCCAACTCGAACTGGTTCATGGGTGATTAAGTTGTTAAGCTCAAGACCTTTCGAAGTTCCAGGTTTAGGTGAGGATGACATCGCCATTGAACAATCGTCCATCCGCCAAAACGCGGGGTTGATCCATCCATTCATCCATCCGCCACCACCGCCATAGTAAGGTAGTGAAGGTATACTCCATACCAAGTTTACCATAATCCGGGGCTGGCTGACCTCAGGATCTTCTAGTACATGTATAGGCAACTAGACTGCTCAGAATAATTCCGTGGACCCTGAACAGCCTTCCCTTTCTTTTGCCGCTGGATTTCGTTTGGAGCTGCCTAGAAGATGTATATCACGAGGGACCGGAGTGTTGATGACGTAGCGTGTTGTACCTCGAACAATAAACCCAACCCTTCCCAACCTTAGGTAACGGACCCCCTCACGAAAACCAGCCGTGAAGTTTGGAGGTGGAACTTTGCAAGTTTGCCTCGATTCTCGAACAGATCATCAAAGATCGATAGGTCGCTAAAGTACTGTCCTCTCTTCTTTGCTGCTTCTCGAAAGTAAGCTTGAAAGCGAGAATTCCCCGAGAAACGGCTTTCCTCAGCAAAGGATGAGATTCAACCAATCCCCTTGGCAGCAAGATAAAAACGCATCGAATCACGAGACTCCTCATCGCCTCCTAAATCACCCGAAAGGAAAGAAAGAATAACCAAACCCCATACTCTGTTGTCTGTGGATTTCACGGTCAAGTTCCAGAACCCCAGCTTCGAGTCTTACACGTCCCAAGAAAAGGCCGTCCCGATCGGGAAACTTTTCTCGATGACCGGACGGGACTCTTGCGCGGGGAGGAATTGGAGCTCCGTTATTTCCCGAGGCGAGAAAGCAATAAATCATGCAGCTGTGGCTGATGAGGTTCTTCTCGAGTCTGGACTACAAGGTGAGAACCAATCAGAGATAGTGGATATTGTTCAGCACTTGGGACGAAAATTTGGATCGAAGCTACTTTCGTCCAAGGCAGATGTAACGGCGGGCCAGAATACGAGAGTCTGCCCAATGGGATTGCGAGTTGCGGCAACGGACTGTGTGTGATAGGGCTGGAGGGAGGGCTTTTGTGGGGATCCCAGATGGAGTCTTGTTATACCATGACGATGTATTGCTGTGACAGATGGAGTCGCTGTTTTGATCTAGAAAAAGTTCTTGACCTACCGGTATCCACTATCCAGAGATCTTACCCTGCCTTACTCGACTAGGAGTTCCCCAAGATTGATGTGCGGAAGAAAAGACCTGGTGGTGAATTATCAATCTGGTAACTGGTAACCGGAAACTGGTAACTGGTATAGGAGGATCCGGTAGCGCTGGACACGCTCACATGGCAGCCTTCTTTTAAGTTCAGAGCCTGTCAATCCTCTCTGCATGATGTACCTGCATCGTCATGGTGTTCTAACAAATTCATTATTATTATATTCCCCCCCTTCTTCCAACCAGTTTTCTCAAAGGCCGAAACCTAGGTCCTAGCCTGGTCGTGGATCCTTCTTCCTGGTTCTTTGACCGGCCCTCCCGATTTGTCATTGTCTCGGCATGCCGAGTCAATCAACCTCCAGCTTAACTTCTTAAGGCTTCAAGGTTAGAGGCTTAGAGCCTTAAGAACGCTCCACATTTAGTTTGGTCTTGGACGGGGACCTCGACCGTTGGGCATTAACTTATTAAGCGTGTGACACTAATAATGCTTTTCTTTTTGATACTTCTAGAACCTACCTAAGTAGGGGGTTGACATGTGGGTATGCAGAAAGAAAAAAAAGACTCATCTATGTTTACATGATCCTAGAAAATTAGTTACTCATGCTTAGCTTATTAGAAAATACTACAGTAGTAGCGCTAATAATAATGCAGAAAACTCTTCGCTTCTCAAGTTAAGTTTCAGCACCACTTGACCATACTCATAGGCTTAGTAGGCTTCAGTGAGGTTTACCTAGAGAAACTCCGAGGTCTGTCCGGAATGAGGCCGAGGAGGTCTACAATACTAATATCATTGTATGGCTATGTCGGAAGATTTCTGTGCGTGACGCAACGAGGTCTTCTGTATCATGTCTTGAACTGGCTTCTCGACGGGTTCCGGAATATACTGTATAGGTTAGGTACCGGGTATGGGTATAAGATAAGCGCTTCTCGAGTGCTCCGTAGTAGGACAGTACCTAGTAGGTAGTAGGATAGATCTGTTGTGACGTGGACGGTAAATATTACAATTCTCCGATGAAATAGACAAGCGCCAGATGTTGGATGTAAAATAACAATATTGCTGGTCTTGGACTGAAGATTGAGGTTATACTCAGTGACTACTACTCTAGTACTCCGTAGTATCATGGTGGTAGTCAAATATATATCGTCACATACTCCGTAGAGCTACGGGCTGGTCAGATCAGAATAGCATGTATCTTTAGCAAATGACCACAAGTGAGAATTAACATCTTATTGCTATATTCAAGAAAACTGTTCCATAATTCTTGGTGCTTTGAAAGTCTTAAGGTACCTATACAACATCCCAGGTGGTTAGTAATGCTGCGATCCCATTGGCCAATCAGTCCGGCTCCGGACCTTGGGGAAGGGGCAGGCACCCGGATTTCCGATCTCGCAAAGTTTTCTCCAGATTTTGTCGGTGGCAGATGAGATACCGTGCCTCAGTACAGCAAGCTTCAAGATGTTACCCGCGGTAAGAGCTAACAGGATCAGGATATCTTCAGTTCCTCACTGACACTGGTCAGCGCAGGTTAGCCGCCTTTGCAACGAGGCGATATGTCCCCTCCCTCGGGCGCGCAGCCACATATCGGCCGTTATTGACATGGCGCTCCTACACTGTCACCGGAAAGAAAAAGACCTTCCACTCGCAACTCGAGAACGCAAACTCACCTTCCTTCCCCCACATTGAATCCGTCCTCTCCTCGACCCCGGTGTCTGGGACGCCCCAGACCCTCACTGAGAAGATCGTCCAGCGCTATTCCGTCGGCCTGCCACCGGGCAAGAAGGTCAAGTCTGGCGACTATGTCTCGATCGTTCCGCACCACTGCATGTCGCACGACAACAGTTGGCCTATTGCGAAGAAGTTCATGGACATTGGCGCCACCAAGATCCACGATGACCGCCAGGTCGTCATGACCCTGGATCACGACGTTCAGAACAAGTCCGAGTCGAATCTCAAGAAGTACAAACAGATCGAGGAGTTTGCTGGAAAATATGGCGTTGACTTTTACCCCGCTGGCCGTGGTATTGGCCACCAGATCATGATCGAGGAGGGCTACGCTTGGCCCGGAAGCATGACGGTTGCGTCGGACTCTCACTCGAACTCTTACGGCGCGATGGGCTCCCTCGGTACCCCCATGGTACGGACGGACGCCGCCAGTATTTGGGCCACCGGCCGGACCTGGTGGCAGATCCCCCCTGTCGCCAAGGTCACCCTGACGGGCATTCTCCCTCCGGGCGTCACCGGCAAGGACGTCATCATCGCCCTGTGCGGTCTCTTCAACCAGGACGACGTGCTCAACCACAGCATTGAATTCACCGGCTCCGAGGAGACAATGCGCAGCATCCCTATTGACGAGCGTATCACCATCGCCAATATGACGACGGAATGGGGTGCGCTCAGTGGAATCTTCCCGATCGACTCCGTCCTGATCAACTGGCTCCGAGGCAAGGCCACCACGGCCGCCATGTTCAACCCCGACGCAGCCAAGGGCCGCTTCACCCACGAGCGGATCGACGAGCTCATCGAGAACCCGCTCTACGCCGATCCCGGTGCGACCTACGCCAAGTCACTCTACCTCAACCTCTCCACCCTCTCCCCCTTCGTCTCCGGCCCTAACTCCGTCAAGGTCGCCACTCCCCTCCGCGACCTCGAGGCCAAGAAGATCCCGGTCAACAAGGCCTACCTTGTGTCTTGCACCAACTCTCGCGCCTCCGACATTGCGGCCGCCGCCCGTGTCTTTCGCGAGGCAACCAAAGACGGCGCCACGCCCAAGATCGCTCCCGGCGTGCACTTCTACATCGCCGCCGCCTCTCTCCCCGAACAGAAGATCGCCGAAGAAGCCGGCGACTGGCAGGTCCTTCTCGATGCAGGCGCCACAGCCCTTCCCTCGGGTTGCGGTCCCTGCATCGGCCTCGGAACCGGTCTCCTCGAGCCCGGCGAGGTAGGCATCAGCGCTTCGAACCGAAACTTCTCCGGCAGAATGGGCGCCAAAGAGGCGCATGCTTACCTCGCTAGTCCCGAGGTCGTCGCGGCCAGCGCCCTATCCGGACAGATTTCCGGCCCCGGCTGGTACCAGAAGCCCGAGGGCGTGGAGAAGGTCATCATCGGCGAAGGCACGGGCGACTACGAGGTCGACAAGGCCAAGAGCGTCGAGGACGCCCTGGATAAGCTCATTTCCCAAGCCGAGAACCTGATTGTCGATGCGGAGAAGGAGCTTGGTGCCGCCGCCGCCGCCGACTCTACCCCCGCCGCTGCCGCTGAGGAAACCGAGGAGACCCTGACGGACATCCTCCCCGGTTTCCCGGAGAAGGTCGAAGGCGAGATCATTTTCTGCGACGCCGACAATATCAACACCGACGGAATCTACCCTGGTAAGCTTAAACCCTGCCCATTTCCAACTTGAGAATCCACACACCCGACATCCCCACTAACCATGCCATTTCTCTTTTGTCTGTTCAGGAAAATACACTTACCAAGACAACCTCACGACCGAAAAAATGGCCGAAGTCTGCATGGAAAACTACGACCCTTCCTTCCGCGAGATCGCGCGCCCCGGCGACGTCCTGGTCGGCGGCTTCAACTTCGGCTGCGGCTCGTCCCGCGAGCAAGCCGCCACGGCCATCCTGGCCAAGAAGATCCCGCTCGTTGTGGCGGGCTCGTTCAGCAACATCTTCGGGCGGAACAGCATCAACAACGCGCTTATGAGCGTCGAGGTGCCGCGGCTTGTCCAGCGGCTGCGGGAGCGGTTTGGTGGCAAGGACAACAACGACAAGAAGGAACTCACGCGCCGCACAGGGTGGAAGTTTGTCTGGGATGTGAGGAGGAGTAAGGTGGTTGTTACGGAGGATAGTGGGGAGGTCTGGAGCCAGAAGGTGGGTGAGTTGCCGCCGAATGTGCAGGAGATTATTGCGCGAGGGGGGTTGGAGAAGTGGGTGAAGGGGGAGATTGAGAAGTGAGAGAGGGATGTAAAGAATAAAAAGAATAGATATTATGATGAGATAATGTTAAAAGTATGTAGATATATACCATACTGTTGTTTCTGGAATGGATTCTTCAGAATATCCTTGTATACGCTGGTATTTATACTCAGACCGTCTCTACCGCACACCAAGGAAGCAGATATAAGAGGCCCTGCTGAGAAAGCACATTGTTATGCTGCTTTGCTTCCATGAACATGCCTACTGTAGATATACCTAGATATCTACCTACCTACAGTACCTTCGGGTTAAAATATCCGAGGCCTCTTGAAAAGACCCTCCTCTCTCCCTTTCATTACTCCATCAGAACAAGGAAAGACAGGCAACTATGATAATTCATCGGTACAACAGGGCCAAATAAGTATACCCATCTCATGAAACCGCAGCTCTGGAAACTGCGTGGCTGGACATGACTATACACGCATGTTCATAATTGAGTACCTATACCTAGTATCTACAACAATCCTTTCCTGTCATACCTACCTAGACATCAAGAAGAGAACAACCTGATGAAGCCTGTCCCCGCCGGTTTGGGTGTATCCTGCGTAGGTCGGGTATCAGTCAGGTCAGGTCAGGTCAGGTCAGGTCAGTCTCAGTACACCCAGCGGCTTACATACATATATGCAGGCCTTCTTGCCCTGGGGTTGCGATAGATAGTATTTCCCTTGGTGTAGCCGAGACCCATTCATCTTACAGATTCCCGTCTACAGGTTACCTTACCTAACCTGAGCCTGATGCCTATCCTAATGGAGGGGAGTGTCGTCCGACCATCGAAAAAAAAAAAAGGATAAGAGCTACACAGCACGTGCGAAGAGAAGAGAATATCAAGATCAGTCAGGATTCTTCAATTTTGTCCACTTCCTGGCAGCAATTCCAGGAAATAATTAATAAATCCCTTAATCAATTATGTATGTATGTAGATTTTTTTTTTATTTTTTTTATTTTTTTTATTTTTATTTTTATTTTTTTTTTTCGGCAAAGAAGAAAACTTGGAGAGTCACAGGATGAGCCCCGGTAATGTGTTGGCACCATTAATAGAGAGGCCCTACCTACCTATTACTAAGTACTACCTACCCTAGCCTAGGTAATATTAATTAACCACGGGGATGTCCGACAGGTGGTGGTGAATGTTATTTTTTATCTTTGATTGATTGCCATTGTATGTATGACGATGACATCGTCAAGATTCAACAGATACGGTATCTTAGCATCTGATCATGAGCTTCTGAATGTCGTCCTATGGTAATCAGGGATTGATTGGTTTGTTGTTGACGATGGTTCAGTTGTAGGTAGGTATGTATAGGCCACTCTGATTTCTGGACAGAACGGAAGGATGGAAATTGAGATCATGTTTGTGTCATTACCTGATATTTGATAGCTATATTGCCTACCTAGCTTACCTAGTCTCACCTTGGCTCTGGTCATCTGCCCTGCAGTGGCTCGGAGTACATCCTTGATTTGGACAATATATCTACTACTAGTAGTAAAGGAGGGTATGAGTTGGCAACGCTAACTCAGCCTCAACCTTAACATGCCTTAGCTTCTTACCTAGCCCATGCAGTCTAGTCTGATGGATACAGAGCGCAGAATTATGTATTCCCCGAATTCTTTTCTCAAAAGAGGTAGATACGTACTTAGCTAGCCAGCCAGGCTCTGGATTGTAAGTATCCGGGTGGATACCGTACCTAGTACTAATACCTTAATATTTGTTCTTGAAATCAGCTCATCTGTCACCTTACCTCACCGTTCTTCTTAAAGTCCAAAGAAGGGAATCTATGGAAGAAGAAAAGACAATAGCCGGGTCAAGACTCGAACTTACCCGTGGTTGAACTCTAGTTGGCCTGGAGGCGAAGAGGGATCCCTCTTTTTCCTCCCTAGAGGGGCTAAGGTTGTCTATCAAGTAGAAGGTGACCTCCTGGCCGGTTGTGTTATGAGCTGGTTTGATGGTAAGATGTGAACGGGAGTTGGTGACTGGGATTTGGTTGAAGGTTGGGTTCTTGTCTTGACTGAGATCTTGTAGTTATATACCTAGTACTCGTTTCTGTGCGCGGACCGACTGCTGGTGTTATGAATCAGAGTCAAGGATAAATATTCTTAACGGAGTATTGGATGCTCCTTAGTAACAAAAGATTATTAAAATAGCATAGACATACCAACCACCCTCCGGTAACAATACAGACTTACTACGCACTCTCAGGAACACGGCGCTGCCAACCAACAACAGCCGGCTTCATAGGTCCTGAGAACATAGTCGAATAATCTGTCGCAGGAACGCCCTTCCGTCCATCGACATTGTACAGCTTCAAATTGCGCACAATCGTCGCGACGATAACACCCAGGTTGACATACGCGAACTTCTCCCCGATGCACCGGTGGCGACCACCGCCGAACGGCAGATATGGGCTGCTTGTACCCTTAGAGACAGCACCGTAGCCGTAGTCGACTATTTCTCCCTCGTCTTCCGTATCAGGCTGTTGGTTCTCCCAGCGGTGCGGATCCCAGACGCTGGCGTTGGGGAAGTGCTCGTCACTCAAAGCGGTTACGCCGGGAGATGCGAGGAGAACATGATCGCGTGGCACAATGTAGGGCGTACCAGGTACTGGCATTGGATTCTTCACTCTGCGGAGGATCGAATGAATCGACAGGTGTAGTCGGAGGGTCTCCTTGATGACGCTCTGGTGAAGCGGAAGTAGATCGAGATCCTTGTACTGCAGGGGCTCAAAACTAGTGCCGTCATGCTTGAGGTTCGCCAGCTGTTCCTGGTAGAGCTCCTCGAGGATCGGAGGCTCCGAGGCCAGCCGTAGCAGAATCCAAGCGCTGATGGACGAGGAGGAATGCTGGCCGGCCATCAAAAGCGTGATCATAATGTGTGCGATTTCCTTGTCCGGCAGAGGCCTTCCATCCTTGTACTTGCTCTGCATCAGATTCCAGAGCATATCGTGAGTTTCCACACCAGGGTTCTTGCGGCGCTGGTTGACAATATCCGTGTAGATCTCCCGTAGACGAGCGTGGGCAGCATCGCGCTGGCGGTTCTGAGGCAGCGGAGCCCAGGGGAGAAGAAAGTTGATCGGAGTGAATCCCTTCTCAAGGTCGTGGTAGAGGTCGGCGATTCCTGCGTTCAGCCTCTGTCGGACCTCCTCGCCCTGTAGTGCGCTACCGGCAGTGAAGATTGTGAGTTCGGCCATGGCAGCAGGAACATCAATCACTCCCGAGCTCCCTTTAAATCGGGGAGAGGTCTTTAGGTAGTCCAGAACTTCCTTTTCGATCAACTGCACGTGCGACTCTAGTGCGCTTTGTGTGAGGCCGAACTTGATGAACTTTTTCTGCTCTATGAGCTTAGAATTTGGGCAGTCGTAGACAACGTCGGCCCCAAAGACAGGAGTGGTAAGAGGGCCGTAGACCTCCTCTGCATTGACATCCTTGAGCTTTCCGTTGAGGATGAAGTCGTTGCCCTTAATACCCAGGTATACTGTCATCTTTCTTCCCAGCATCACGAAGGTGAAAATGTCGCCGTACTAAGCTTGTTAGCAGGCTTGACAATCTTGAATACATGCTACATACCTTCTTTCTGCAAGAGAAGAAAAAGCCATATGGATCCATTCCGTAATGAACGGTGTTGCCCACGAACGGGACCCAGTGAAAGACCAAGGGAGGCTCATTCTTGCTGCGGAAGAGCAGCTGCCGCGTAACATTGAGGATAATTGCAACGGCAATGCCAGTGACGGCGTAGAGGCCGAGCTGGACAGGAGAGAACATGCTGATGGCTATTCAATGGCGCATGGAAAGGGAATGAAGAAGATGGTTAATAAAGGTCATTCGGCCAAGGTGATTAGGGAGCCCCTGTCGTAGCCATAGTAAACATTCCTGCAGCCTGATCAAGCCTCAACCGTCCAGCCATCCAAGATTGGTGCACAAGCTGTCGCTCTCTTTGAGAACAGAGCTCTTGGCGCCCCGGGAGCTGGTCTCCCGGAATCAGACCATTACTAAAGCGCATTCAGGGGAAGGAGATTGGAAGGCTGGACATCGGTAAGCATGCGGGATGATGCACAGCCCTGGATTTGACGAAAGTACGAGTGGTCATTGCTTTAGCATACTGATTATCGAGAAGTCGAGAGCTGCCCTAAGAACGTCTGAAACCCCGATCCAGATCCCAGGACTGCCTGGCTTTGCATCACCACGAAGTAAAAAGTCTGACTAGTGAATATATGCATGAGGATAATGAGATTCCGATTGTGTGATGCGGTATTGTAGTGCAAAGAGTTGGATGAAGATGAAACTGACGATGGAGCCAGTCTGTCTGGAGGATGGCAGTTGGTGCCTCAGGCTATGGTAGTCAGGCTATGGTAGTCCCGATATGGATTAGCGTCATAGGCAGCATCCAAGAAATGAACTGAAGTTGGGCGAACTGCCACTCGAGTCACTTCCGGATCACCTTGACTCACCATGACTCATCCATACGCCACGATTCTTGGGCTGGACTATATGTAAACAAGGGAGCGACACTATACAGTGCCAGAATAGCGACCTTGTATCTTACCTAATCAGCCAAACACCGACCACTCGCATCATTTCACCTGAGCCATACTTGGAACTCGCCCCACTAACCTTGAAGATCGGACGCACCATGTCCGGTAGCACATTAACTTCTAGTACCACAGCTGCCGGTCAAAGGCCGGTCTCTCATGCAGAGAGCTCAAACCCGAGAGAGTTTCAGATCAACCAACTCCGACGGCGTTTCCGGCCGACGGAGAGCACAGATGACTCGGGTACTACACTGTCCTTCGGGATGGCTCCTTCGGACCCAGACTTCCCCTTTGAGTTGGACCGTTTGAATTGCGTTCTGCATGTTCCCTCAACGTATCCCGCGCGGGGGAGGCCTTCTTTAAAGGTCACAAACCCTGAAATTGGAGCCGCCTTCCAGGAGAACGTGTCGAGGGGGTTCGACGATGTCGTCGATAGCTCCATGCGTCTGAGCGGGCGTGGAACCCTACTCAATTGGTTGAACAGTTTGGACCGGCATTTGGAGCGCTTACTTACTACTACGGAAAGGGGACCGACACTCAAGTTTGTCCCCAATGCTGGTAGAAAGGATGAGGAGGCAAGTCGAAAACTAGTGAACAATATGAATTCGTTGTCGCTGTCTCCTGCTGCTGAGCAAAAGCCGAGTGCCAGACCTCCGCCGGTCGTTGAGACACGTCCAGCTTATACAGCGGAGGAAAAGGCTCAAGCGGAGAAGCGGAGAGCCGTCGAGACAAAACAGCTTGAAGCCCGCCTCGGTCGACTTCCGCTGTTCCAAAAAGCTAGAGATGGTCTATCATTCATTATACCCATTCAACCGCCTAAGCCTGACCGGCTTCCGATGCCTCTTCGACCTGTCAAAACCGTCAAGCTTTCAGTGCCTCCACTCTACCCCCTCGAGGCTAGCTCGATCGAGCTGCAAGGAGTCTATGGCACGGAGGCCCGCGCCGTTCAGATTGGCTTCTCGCAATGGTTAAAGAATCACTCTCAACTCAACTTGGTATCGCAAGTCAATTACCTCGCGAGCAATATGCACAACTTTGCCAAAACAGTAGTCGAGGACCGTCAGCCCCAGGAGCCTGAACAAGAACCAGAACCAGAACCAGCACCCCAAATACCGGAAGTCTCGCAAGCTGGCGCGACGAAAAACGAATCGATTGTAGATGAAGATAAACCTCATCTGCATATCGTGCAACGACCTCCAGAGTGGTCCATGCAAGATAATGCGAGTGGAAGCGAAGAGACCGAGAGTTCGATGACGGAGGATGACTACACGGACGACGAAGAGGGCGGTGCTCCTGTCCCAAATCTGCCGGAGCCTACTACTACGGAACACGGCGTTGCTCTATCATTTCCGTTCTTGGAGCTTTATGGGATTGAGCTCCTAGACCTCGTGGGTCTCTATATTACGGTAAAATGTGATCGCTGCAAGGAGACACTGGACGTGAGGAATATCCCTCAGACTAAGGATGCCAGTGGGACGTTATCTCCAAAGGTTGAAGTTTGCGGAAAGTGTTCAAATTCTATGAGTCTTGGTCGGTCTTTCCTTCTCTGATGGGGATGTTCGGACGTTTGCTCACTATATAGGGTTCCGCCGGTTATTGATGCATCCCAACTCCTACCGTGCGGGTTACTTAGACCTGGATGGCTGTACGGTTGTGGACCTTCTTCCTAGGTAAGTAGCTACCCCAGGTGCCCTAATTTCGTCTCACAATTTTAGTGGCTTTATCCCGACATGTGCGGAATGTTCAACCCCATTTCCTGGGCCAGGCGTGGTTGCAGTCCGCGGAGAGAGTGCGATGGCTAACTGCCGACAATGTCATCGTAAAATGGGTACGCACTGCTCTTCCCATAATCCAAAACAATGCCTGACGTCCTGCAGTGTTTAAGATTCCCGAGGTGAAATTCCTTAAAGTAGGATCTGCAGCATGTGAGTCCAGCAACAGCAACAATATCGTGTAGGAAACCTCAACACATACCTGAGTGCTCTACTGGACTTTCGTTCCAGCATGTCCGAACCCTCTGGACGAAATAGCCAATGGCACCAGCCAGCAGTAGAACATTCAGATATATGGTGAGGTTTCCCTATTGACATGAACACTGACGCGTCCTCAGTTACATCTAGGGATCGTGCTCCTTTACGAAGAAAGGTACGCTAATAGCTTTGCTTGAATGATACATACTGACTGCAGCAGCCAAAAGAGACCCTGGGTATTGTGGCAGGCCAGGAACTGCCCCGTCGCGGCCGATGCATACACTACGGCAAGAGCTATCGTTGGTTTAGGTACGTCTACTCTGCCTACTATGGACACACCGTCTCACACTTGCACAGATTCAGCTGCTGTTCAAAAGTCTTTCCATGTGACAAGTGAGTATTGTCCGCAGATCCACTTACGTGATGCTAACAAAGCTAGATGTCACGACGCAGCCACGGACCATCCAAATGAGCATGCTAACCGCATGATCTGGTGAGCATATCAAGTCCAGCCTCTCCGACTAGTCTAACCTGAACAGTGGCTTCTGTTCTCGGGAACAGATCTACCGTCCTGAGAACTGCGGTATATGCCGTTCAGTCCTCATCGGAAAAGCCGGCAGCGGATTCTGGGAAGGAGGAAAGGGGACCAGGAACAAGGTACTGATGAGTAGGAAAGGTATGTCATTGCCTGTGTTCTCTGGGTTATGCTAATAGCCATAGATCCGCGGAAGTACAAGCGGCGAGGTGGAACGACTCCTGGTGGGGCTAGCTCCTCGAAAAAGAAGTAACCTAAAGCGACTATACAAGGCTATGCCCTTTGAGTGTTACCTTTTAGGTTATCATGGAATTGAACACCTCTTTCTGAAACTACCATATTCACACTATGCCAACAGGCCTGGCAGAGTTGCACTGACTTGACGAAGACATTGTCTGAAGACAATTGCATTCTAGAGTTCTTTGTATCGATAGGATTCAGATCTCCTCTTCTGGGAATGCAAGGAAGATAATGGAAGACACTGACAGGAGATATTGAAGTACAATGAGGATTGCATGAATGATCTATTCGAACAACGGAACAACGGCACAAAGACGCTCTACAATGAGGACCAAAGCAGCAAATGCAAAGGAGGGAGACATAAATAGTGTCAAGGTTTCCAGCGCGCTTCCAGATTTCCAAATCTATCTGGCTCCCAGCTCCATATCACCTGCTTACCAACACACTAACCCAGCACTCTAGACGCCATACACTAACTCATCTCATAGCTCGATTCACTAACCCAAAACAACATGCCCACTACGAGGCTCCAGTCAGGAGCCATAACCCGGGTCTCTATTTCTGACCCTCCCCCTCCCAGTTCCCCAAAGGAATCCCCAACCCCAAATGACCCACCAGTCCGACCCGTCCAACCCGAAGCCCCCGAAAATCCAACTGAGTACGAGGTCTGGCTCTGCCACGGCCGCCCAGTCCCCCACTACGGCAGCGCCTGGTCCCTCATCCTCCACTCCCGCGACAGCCCCCAATGCCACTACTACACGGTCATCGGCAGCATCGTTGTGGACGAAGAGACCGGCCACCCCGTCACGCAGGAACCGTACGACGTAATCCACGGCCAGAAGGCGGACTACGCCGGCGTCACGCACGACCTCTACCGCACCGAGACGTTCTGCGGCTATCTTGCGGCGGAGCGGCTGGCGGAATGGAATACCGTTTACTGGAATACGCCGCGGGGGCCGAACCAGTTCTTCTTCATGCGGTTCTTGAAGAGCGTCATGGAGGCGGGGATCTATGAGCCGGGCTTTAGCTTCTATTCGCTGTGGGAGGGGGAGAAGCCGGCGTATTGGGACGTTGAGATGAGGGTGTCTGGGGGGTATTTGGACGAGGATCGGAAGTTGGTTGAGGAGATGGAGGAGGTCGGGAAGGGGGAGGAGGGGAGGAAGGTGAGGGAGGCGGTTGAGAGGAGAGAGAGGATGTTGGAGAAGAAGAAGGAGTATGATAAGACGAGGGATAGGAGGAACGGAAGTGTGCGGGAGAAGGGATCGATGAAGGAGGACGAGATGGAGACATGAAGAATGAGGTGAGTGTCCCGGTGCTAATACACTCATGAACTATTAACCAAGCACACTCCTTTCTCTACTTCAATACCTAGTACCTAAGGTACCTATCTATGTCTTACTCGTAAAGAACATGATTATATTATCATCTACACTCCTTGGAATCAATTAATCACTCTTTTTCATGTTCTGTCCAATTTTATTATTATTATTATTATTATTATTATTATTATTATTATTATTTTTTTTTTTTTTTTTTTTTTTTTTTTTTTTTTTTTTTTTTTTTTTTTTTTTTTTTTTTTTTTTT
>MU628737.1:0-26198 GCA_025688805.1 Aspergillus egyptiacus
TTTTTTTTAGTTACTATGGCGGCAGTGTATGTATTTACCACGGGCATGATCAGCGCTGGCCACACGGATGTACGAATGGGTTTACTGCTATGTCCCGCTGCTTCTGCTGGAGCTTCCAGAGGAAATTCTTGGGCAGGTGTAGGTGTAGAGGGTTCTTTGACATTTTGCTTTTTTTTTTTCTTACCCCTATATTATTTCAATGTACTTTAGGTATGAGCAATTCCGGCTTCCATCAAGACAGAAACGACGATTCATTCCATGAGATTCGGCAGGAGGCGAACTCCATTACTCCGGGGACCGAACTAGTATAGTATCTAGTATGTAGGACTATCCTTCCTAGTTGCAGATCTGGGACACCGAAGTTCCGAACCCGGGGGCTCCGGGGTTGGACGATGGGATTGGGGACCCTCCGACCCTCCGACCCTTGTCTTCCAACTTCCAAGAGCTGAAGAATCTGAAAGCTCCGTGCGGCCGAGCGTTTTAACCGATACAGACCGAGACTGGCTCAGACCCGGGTTTCTCTCGGGTTCGACGGGCCGATGTGGCTAGGGCCAGCTGAATCGTTGTAAGCTGTATATACGGTCTATATACTATATAGATGCCGCCGCCCTTTCAATTTCAAGAGATCGGATGATCATGTCGATGATTATAATTGACCCGTGTGACCTTTGGATGCTTTAATCGAGAGTCCGGGTTCCGCTGGGGGGTGGGAGAGTGACGTCGAGAGAAACCCAGCGAACGCCGAAATATCTCCGAGTGACGTCAGGCTAAAGAAAAAAAAGATGATAAAAGCGTCGACTCTGCGGGAGCTGGAAAGAATATTTAAATGGCCTGGGGGAAGCCATTGCTTGATGGCACCGTCTTCTCCGAAGACTCTGCTCCTCCAGGCAGGTTACAAAAACCAGGAAGAGGGAATGTTCCCTAAGTTCAAGTTCATTGACTGTCAGCAGTCACTACTGTAGAGCTTCAACCACATCATAGCACCACCCACCCCTCTGTAAACCCGCCACATATACCTGCATTACTCAGATGGCTATGTTGCAAACGTTACATTTTAGCACCGCGTGATAACCATATTACACTACCGGACCTGTAAGATATATTATTGCCCGAGTCCGAGTGCTCTCTCCACACGGGGGTGGCGGCGCCGTGGACCCAGGACAGTATTTCTACCTGGGGTTCCCATCCCACACTGACCCTTTCTTTTCATTTCATAATTTCATTCTCTTAATTTTTCTCTCTCTCTCTCTCTTCTCTCTTAGAAACTCTCCACTCTTCTCTCCCTCCCTCACTCCCTCTCTGTGTGTCTTTTTCTCTCTCTCTCCCCCTCTCCTTCATCTCTCCACCATCACAATGTCGGCTTCTGCACTCCTCAGGAGCCGTGTGCGGCGGCCCTCGTACCTCAGCAAATTGGCCAAGGCTGAGGACCTCCTTCACCACTTTCCCAATGGCGCCTACATCGGCTGGTCCGGGTTTACTGGCGTTGGATATCCCAAGTATGTTATTATTTGCTCATTCAACCCGATATTGCGGCTATTCGGATTCAATTGACCTGACCTCGCTTTTCGCATGTAGGAAAATCCCTACGGCTATGGCCGACCACGTCGAGAAGAATGGCCTTCAGGGGAAGCTGAAGTACACTCTCCTCGTTGGCGCTTCATCCGGTGCCGAGACTGAGAACCGCTGGGCTCATTTGAACATGATTGAGCGCCGGAGCCCTCACCAAGTCGGCAAGGAGATTGCCAAGGGCATTAACAACGGCCAGATCAACTTCTTCGACAAGCATCTCAGCATGTTCCCCGCAGACCTTACCTACGTAAGTTCCAGACCTTGACAGGAACGGCATGCATACTTCGCAGAGTACTGACCGGTATCAGGGCTGGTACACTCTGAACAAGCCGAGGAACCACATCGATGTTGCTGTCATCGAGGCCTCCGCTATTACAGAGGACGGTGGTATCATTCCCGGCGCTTCTGTCGGTGCTTCTCCGGAACTCGTGCAGATGGCGGACAAGATCATCATCGAAGTCAACACTGCTAGCCCTTCGTTCGAGGGTCTGCACGATATCGTCATGTCCGACCTCCCCCCTGGCCGCAAGCCCTACCTCATCATGCAGCCTGAGGATCGCATTGGAACCCGCCACATCCCCGTTGACCCCGAGAAGGTCGTTGCCATCGTCGAGTCCGACTACCCGGATCAGACCCAGCCCAACGCCCCCGAGGATGAGGGCTCGCAGGCCATTGCCTCCAACCTGATTGAGTTCTTGAAGCACGAAGTCAACCACGGCCGTCTGCCCCAGAACCTCCTTCCTATCCAGTCTGGTATTGGAAACATTGCCAACGCCGTCATCGGCGGTCTCAGCAAGGGCGGTGCCGACTTCACCAACCTGAAGGTGTGGACCGAGGTGCTCCAGGATTCCTTCCTTGACCTCTTCGACAGCGGCAACCTCGACTTTGCCACTGCCACCTCCATCCGCTTCTCCCCCGATGGCTTCAAGCGCTTCTACGACAACTGGGAGCGCTACGCCGGCAAGCTGCTCCTCCGCTCCCAGCAGGTCTCCAACTCCCCTGAAATCATCCGCCGCCTGGGCTGCATTGGTATGAACACCCCCGTTGAGGTCGACATCTACGCCCATGCCAACAGCACCTGCGTCATGGGATCGCGCATGCTTAACGGTCTCGGTGGATCTGCCGACTTCCTCCGTAACTCCAAGTACAGTATCATGCACACTCCCTCTACCCGTCCCTCCAAGACGGATCCCACCGGTGTCAGCTGTATCGTTCCCTTCTGTACGCACATTGACCAGACCGAGCACGATCTCGACGTTGTCGTCACTGAGCAGGTACGTTCCTCCTGAATTTCCCTAAAATCAAATAACAACGGAAAAAAGAATACTAACGCATGAATGCAGGGTTTGGCTGACGTCCGTGGTCTCTCTCCTCGTGAGCGCGCTCGCGTCATCATCAAGAAGTGCTCCCACCCCGACTACCAGCCCATCCTCCAGGACTACTTCGACCGCGCTGAGTTCGAGTGCCTGAAGAAGGGCATGGGCCACGAGCCTCACCTGCTCTTCCAGGCCTTCAAGATGCACCAGAACCTGCAGGAGAAGGGCACGATGAAGATCACCAGCTGGGAATAAATCTGAAAGCGTTTTTGTAGTATAAAGTATATTTTGCGATTTGGACTTATGGCGAACGGAGTGATGTACTAGATTATGAGATGTTACTACTATACAACCCGTTGAATCTTATGGACATTTTCCATTTGAGTGATCCTCTTCCTATATCCTATGTGTTGGGTAATAGTAGCAGATGAAGATGGCTTGGAGACAGTCGGGGGCTCTGTCCAACATTTTATTCAGTAAGAGTCCCAAGAATATATGGATCAACAAAAGGTAGTCCTCCATGTGTATGCATACAGCTGTTTGCCCTATATCAAACTCCTTTGTGCACTTACAGGCTGTGGAGGGGACATTCTTCGATGGTACACCGGGGGCTTGTTCATACCGGGTTGTTGCAAGCAGTTGGAAGCAGTTGCGACTAGTAGTTCCAATTCTATGGACGTTATCTCACTGCAGCCATCTTGTCTAGACGAAACAGATAAGATGCAAGCACGCCCATGTACCAATTGCTCCAATACTCCAAGAAAGGTCTGCTTCGCTCCACAAACAGAGAGCAAAAAAAGAAAAGGAAAAGAAACACAATCATACCACATTATACACATCGTCCATACTTCCTACTCCCTCATCCCTCTCCTTCCATAATCCATCTATCCCAGAATAAAAAAGCATGGAAGGGAGGATACAAGGTACTTTAAACGCATCTACTCTGGAGGCCGATAGCTCCCACCAATGAACCTACCACACCAACCGACCACCCTCATTCATTAGCTTCACTCCCCACCCGACAGACAATATACTTTTTTTTGTTTGGAAAGGGGAAGAAAGACTCACCGACTAAGCAGCAAAGAAACCCACCCGGGATTCTCATGTGGATTGCGCTTCGCCCAGCCGTTGTCGACATGGTAGCTCTTTACGTCTTGCAGGCCGGCGAAGAGGCCTCGGCCGGCGGTTGGGTGCTGGGACGATACGGGTATAATATCAGTGTCCGTGGCTATCATGCCTATCGTGTTGAAAGTGAGGGGAGGAGAGAGGGCGGGAGAGGATGTAACAGAAGAAGGATAAAAGAGAAAAGAGAGGGAAGGAATAATAATCTAAAAAGTGGTATACGCACCCGATGAGGATTCGTCCCCTGGCGAACCCAGAGGTCAGCGCCAAAGTCGTTCTGGAGGCGGGCTTGTGTTGTTGATGATTTGGTGGCTGACATTGTGCGTGCTTTGAGGTCGTTGCGGTAGTGTGTGAGAATTGAGATTGTGGTTGTGGTTGTTCGAGGATGGGATTTGGGCTGGTTGTTTGTTTAAGTTATGCTTTGCTTAACGCTTTAATCTCGTTCTGGCTGGCTGGATGTATTTTGAATCAAATGTTGATGGAGATAGAAAAGGAAGAACAGGGCATCCTTGTCTTCCCATCTAGACATCTTTATATCTCTCCCACTGTCAGATCTAGCAATCAATCACCTGGTATAGAAGGCATGGAATTCTTCATCCCGGATCACCTCACCCTCAATATCGTCTGGTGACAGTGTGCCATTTTCAGTATGGACTATGGAGAAGGATGGGCTGGAGTTTGGCGTGGTTAGTATCGAGCGAAAAGCGGCGGGAATATCTGAGCAGATTGGCCAATTAGACAAGGAGAAAATAACTAACCTAGTATGTTCTGGATACTGCGGGAGTTAGTTCTAATAGAGCTGGGTTGATTATGGCGTGATGTGGTGTAGATGGTTGGGTGGCATGATCGAAGCCCTTGGGAAGGAGGATTGGGAGCCTCGGGGCTGAGTTGGAGAGAGTCATGACCGGGATCATTATGCAACTTGTGGTATATCAGAGGAGTTAGGAGGCGCAGTGGTCTGGTGCTCTCTCCAATTGAAGTGGTATAACTTGTTTGAACGGCTCCCCTAAATTGACAGAGAAATTTGCATGATCCACAGTTGGAAAGTTAGGGCTGGATAGCGATAAATGACGACTTTGAATGCATCCCTGTACACCCTCGATTTCTCTGAAGCTCCCTATGCCTAGGTACCAGTGGAGTTCCTTTTTAAATTGAAATTTTCATTCACTGGAGAGTTCATAGATAATATGCCTATACCAAATGCTCACTTTGAATAATAAGCCAACAGTCGAGTCCAGCACTTAAACAATGATATGACAGCAGCCTATACTCACTCCCTCACCCTTACCTTAACCCATTCCTCTTGTATTATCTAACTATATCCTCCTCATAACATAACCCATTATTATAATATAACCGTCCCCGAAAATAGGACGCCTACTAGCCGAAACACCGCCAACCCACAATATCAACCTTCCACCCTCCTCCCAAATTCTCCGTTATACCCCCCTGGCAGCCCTCTACGCCCTCTCAGCGCTGCACCCCAGCGCACCTCTACGACAAGCTACCTAAGACTTCACCAGCTTCAACCGTCCTACCTCCGCAACCGACGAAAATCACCTACGTTGGGTTTGTGGGGGCACTTCTGGCATAAGACCCGGGTTGGACGTCTTGTTGAATTGCTGGCCGAACTATGATGCCGATCCGTAGGTGAAGCAGTTCAGTGCTTTTGCGAGGAAGAAGGAGAAGAAGAAGAAGAGATAGTGGCAGGGGTTGGTGCATGAGCTGTTGTTGGAAGGCACGGCATCAAATGCTCTACAAAACCCGTCGACGGTCGGCTACTTGTATTCTGTTTGATGGGTTAGGAGGGCATATAACCTGTTCAAGCCAGAGGTCACGGCTACGCTGGACCAAGTCGTGATCTGGACAAGTTACCCTACTACAAACGAGACGACGCACTTTGCGACAATTATGGATCCCGCGAAAGGGAAGGTTGCATGGATATAATAGTATCCAAAAGCGTTGGATGCGGTTGGGAGTTCGCTGACCTCGAATGATTTGCTGGTAATTGTGCTGTAGCTCAGGCATATATATACATTGGTGATTCTGTGGCCCATGAAGAACAGGTGACTATCCAAAACGACCTAAATGAACCCATTGCCTGACGTATCTATGTACGATACCTTTGGCTGATAGTTCTTCCTCTCCTGTACCCTGTTTTTGAATAAGATAGATGACGATGGACTCCTGCTTTCTCCCTTCTCAGGTTCTGCTACGCCCGGAAGAGGCTTCAATCCGGCAAGGACGCCTTCTCTATCAGTGGCAGGAATCCATTGGACCCGTGTCTTGGACAGAAATTCTGGCGAAGGTTCGGCACCAGTTGTACTATCATTTGGAACAATCTCATCAAACTTCTTGTTCCTGGTTGCACGTAGGATGGATGAGAAGGAGTCGGTAAAAGCTAACCCGTTATCCCACATTGTAAGGAGGCCGGCAATCACGCACAGAAGGGAGACAAATACAGAGACACCATAGCCGATGAGAAGATTTTTCTGCGAGTATAGATAGTTTGTTTGATTCTCGTAGATGGTTATGTTGACGGACTGAGCTTGCGTCGTATTCTGCCTATTCAAGGGGGTATGAGTTTGAGCAGCACGTTGAAAGGGTTGGGGTAAAAAGGAACTCACAAGTAAAGAGAGTTGCTAAAGAAACTCAGCGTGATATTCTCCGCCAGTTGTGCGGCGGCCTGGCCTAATGGTGGTAAATCTGGCGGCGCCTCCTGGTCGAGGTAAACCGAGGACCAGAGCTCTCTGCTATTGACCAGCGCTGTGGAAGAAACCTGGGTTCCAGCGCAATGTTCAGGGTAGCTAAAACATTTCCCGGCTAAGATAGTGTTCAGAACAGACATGATCGCAGTATATGCAAACAACTCGTCCTCGTTGGGGGGTTCTGGCAGGGTTTTCTCTCTTAAAGGAAGAACCCGATTGAGCACCTTCCGATCGACAACTTTAACTGATTGTTGCCCAAGGGCATAGTCGAAGTTGACAGTGTATGATGCGTTATACATGCCACACTCGATCACTGTTCTAAGTGGAACTTGATCGTACGCCGCAATGATCAATTTCGCTGCATAGTCTGTCTCGTTGGCATCGTGCCAGTACCACGTGTTTATGATTGAGTCGCCGCCTAGTACGTAGTCAAGGTCATCAGTGAGATTTGCGCCCGCAACGAAAGCAACGTAAGCGGTACGCATTCTAGCTGTACGCCACATGTATTCGTTGACAGTTTGGTTGACATAGGCACTAGCGTTCTGGCACTGAATGTGAGGTCCGATGAACTCAAGTGTATACGAAGAATTAGGAGCGGGCGCAGGAATGTCGAGAATTGAGCCCTGAACCACCGAGTTCAGGATCTGACGCGTGAGACTCTGGGATGGCCCACCAACGCCACCGTTAGACCTGGTAATATATTTATAAGGTTCGTAGTCCATGGTTGGAATCGGTTTTTGCAAGAACGAGCTTCCCACCGTGGACTGAACTGACAAAGTCGAAGGTGTAATAACAGTAACAAGGGGTATTAACCTATATGAGATATGTTTGAGCATGAGCGCCGCCGAATATTGCAGATGAGGACCTTCGCTTACCACGAGATGAGCCCAAGCAACGCAACATTTGGGCCCCGCAACCATATATGAAGGTCGAAGAAGTTGAAGATACTGCCTCGGATATCAAACATCGAATCTAACGTTGAGAGTCTAACAGGCTTCAGACGTAGAATCCACCAGAAGTTCTGGATGCACGAAATTCCGACAGCGGTTGTCAGAAATGTCTTCGTGAGAAAAGCAAGCCCAGTTCCAAATCTCAGGGCCCATTCCTGTTCGGATTGACCACCAACGCGAGTACCATCCAAGGAGTAATAGTAAAAGTGGTGGCCGATCGCCAATCCTAATCCGATGAGGAAACAGACAATCATTGCCGTCGGCATCCTCCAGTGTATCCCATGTTGTTTCTTCATCCTGTCGTTAACTGAAAACGGATCAGTTTGCAGTAACCAAGCGGCATTCTGCGGGATCTTGTACCAACAATCAATCACTCTCAAAATCACTCGCTGGATGTGTTTTCGATGCAACAGCTACACCAAAATTTTGGCAAAGATGGATCGGATTCATGTCGCTGAGCAAGGGCTCCGACCAGATATAAGAATTTCGATGCTCACTGGCGACTGCCCGCTTTCCCAGTCCCGCCATCAGGCGCCTATTATTTTTAGTTGAAGGCTAAGCGCCCAGGTAGCGGTTGGAGAGAGCCGTGGCATCGGATACAGCCAATGTCAGAATTTTCCATCCTGCGACTTCTGTTGGCGCATTTACTCCCATTGGCGACTGCAGAGGTTCGGTTATGCTAGAAGGCGAGTTCGGACCTCGTTTAGTAAAGACCACCTGGTGAACTCGCGCCTCCTTAGGTAACGATCACGAGGTGGTTGGCTGTGTCTGCTTGGACGTGCAAAGTCCGTAGGAGTGATCCCTGAAAAGGAAGATCATTATCATTCATTTATTGCCATGTTTGGGGCAGCTGAGACTGGGGGTTGACTTGAGGCACGTATGAAGCGAAAGACAGCATCGGCTGTCTGTTTAGCATGGCTCCGTCGGTAAGACGACACGCCCGCAGAGAGACCTCATGGAAATAGGCGATATTGGGCAGACGAAATACCCCTCTGGCAAATTCCTCTGAGACGGATCACGCTTAGATACTATTTTGAAGACATTCAAAGCAGAGCAATTGCGTCCATGAGAAGGGACGAATTGCTGAAATTGTGGTCAAGGCACAGAGAATAATATGGAAGAATCAGGTGACCCAATCGCATGTAACTTTCGAATTTAGGCATGGTTGCAATCAACGCTACTTGGATTCTCAGCCTGGAGAACAATACTACATTATTTGTTCACGGCATTTTACTGTAGTGCCACCGATGTCATAAGTCCATAATTAATTATCCTGTACAAACAGAAGCTGTAGACAAAGCAAACGCAACCTAGAAAGTGGACACGTGACTGAACAAAGGTGGAATAAAAGGTTTATACATTGGAGAATAAGACGGAAGATATATAATGGTCCAATTGAACAGAAATTCCAGGGGAGCAATCAAAAAAGGAAACTCCACGCCCTTATGAACAAAGTTCTCACAGCATTGCTATTTTAGAACTGGTCAATGCAACCCCAGTGAGTTTCGACCTTGTAGGTATCGCTGGAACCGAATTTTGTCTTCCAGTGGTCATCAGCATAGGAGAAGAAAACGGAAACCGAGCCTACTTTCTCCTTGAGAGACTTGATGGCAATGGCTTGCTCAGCAATTCCGGGAATAGCCTTTCCGTTGGGGATACCACCGGTGGGCCAGCCGGTCTCGAGGTTGATGACATCCTTGCCAGGGCAAACTTGCTTCAGGTCGCGGATCTGGTTGCTGACAAGCTCACCAGCCTCGGAGGCAGTAAACTGATCGTTGAAGAAGGGGTGAAGGTTGGCGCCGAGCCTATCAACAACAGGGCAAAGAGTGGCCCCGTAAGCAAGCCAGGTGTCCATGGTTTCAGCGGTGGTAACATCCCCAGTGTAACCGCCAGCCTGGAAAGCGGCCTTGGCCTCTGCGATGAAGGAAGCAAGGCTGCCGGCGTCGGTGACCCTCTGGTTGACAAGTTCGTTTCCGACAGCGATGAGCGTGACAAGGTCCCATTGGCCCCAGTTGACGATCTGTTGAAACTGCTGACGAGCGACATCAAAGCCATCCTTCTGCTCGACGTGAACACCGAGAATCATCTTCAGGCCATGGGCCTTGCAAGCAGCACCCACGTACTCGAGGGTGTCGCAGTCCGTTCCGTAAACACGCACGTGAGTGAAGCCCTTCTGCTTAATGATGCCAACCTGCTCCATGACGCGGTCCTTGGCCATGCAGGCGCCGTTGGGCTCGTACGGAGTGAAGGTCATACCCATGTGAGGCCCACCACTGGGAACCGGGGTGGAGGTGGAGGTGGTAGTGGGAACCGCGGTGGTGGTGGGGACAGCAGTGGTGGTGGGGACAGCAGGCACAGTGGTGGGCTCGTTGGTGTTGGTGAAGGGGGGGCAGACGTAGTTGATATCAGTGCGAGTGACAGTGATGGTGGTGCCGGGGTTGGTGTAGGTGCCGGGGGTGATGGTGGCCGGGGTGGGGTAGACGATCACAGTGTCGGTGGGCACGAAGGTGGTGGTCGGGTTGATGGTGTAGGTGCCGGGAGTGGGGCAGACGTAGGTGGTGGTCTCGATGAGGCTGGTGACAGTGCTGCCCGTGGGCTTCACGGTGGCGTAGGGGCAGGTGATGGTCGTGGCAGTCTCAACAATAGTGGTGACACCACCGTAGGTGTGAGTACCGCTGGGAAGGTCGGTCGTGGTGGCATCGCAGACCGTCGTGGTGTCGGTGACGGTGAGAGTGGTAGCGGGGATGGTGTAGGTACCAGTCTCGGGGAAGTTGGTCACGCCCGCAGTGGGAAGAGTGATCTCAGGAGTCGCAGAGGGGGTCTCAGAGGGGGTCTCGACGGGAGACTCGGAGGCAGTAGCGGTGACCGTGACGGTGCTGTAGCTGGTAGACTGGATGGTCGAAGTTGTCTCCGAGGTCACAGTGCTGGTAGGGACCTCAACGGGAACCACTGGCCTTCCGTTAGCCGCAATCCTTTCATCACATGCTGTCCGTTGAATTGGGTTCTGATAGAAGAATGCGCTTTGCGGTTTTACGTACTTGTTGGCTCGCCCCAGTAGGTGATAACCTCGGTGGTGCAGCCACAGCTCTCCTCTGGGATAGCAGAGGACTGTTGGAAAGCACGGTGGTGCAGAGCTTCGTGACCATGGCGACGCATATGGATATCAGCAGCGGCCGAGCCTGCGAAGGCGGCCGCGGTGGCCAAAATTGCACCCCTCATACTGAAGAAATGTAAACAGACGGATTGTTATATATATCGATTGGATTTTTTTTGTTCTGGAGGAAGTAAAACGCAAAGAATGCCCGCTGAACGAGTGAAGCGGTGGTCAATATACGTATCAAAAGGAACGACGGGGGGGGAAGGCCTCTGTCGGAATGATGCGTTCAGAGAGAAGGAGAGATCACTTCGAGAAGTGGAAAAGCCCGGGAAGAAGAAGGGAGACGAAGAAGAAAAGAGGGGGCAAGCTGGGAAATTAGGGCGAGAGCATGACGGGGCTTGGGAGGCGTTCCTGGCGGAGACAAGGCTGGTGATTGGCAGAGACAGGGGGGTTCTGGCCAGAGTCACGGGCTTGCAGCACAAAAGACGACGGTAAAAGGGGCAGGGGAAGGCCGAATTGGATAATCCAACTCGGCCAGCCAAATCTTACGGTATCAGCACTAGGGATGAGCTAATGAGGAGCTGTTTTTTCAATTTTGACGATCCATCCTCTGAAACAAAGTCAACAGACTGGGGCCGCGGAAATTATACTGGAATTTCAGCCACTCAGAGCCCATATTAGCAATGGTGTGGGCCAAAAGTCTTCCTCTTCGAGTAAGGTCTAAACACTGTGTAAAACCTGGGCTCCACTAGATAGACTACTAAGTACCTGAGGTGCTTGCTGCTTTGCGGATTGTTCCTTGCAGACTCGCTGTCTTCAGCAGCAGAAATAACGGCCAGGTCTCACCAGCTATCTACATTTTTATTCAAGTGTGAGGCCGTGACTCGTAGGTATATTTACTGCATAGGCGCCGACTTTGAAGAGGCCAACCATTGGAACAACGTGGTTTTTGAGGGAATCACTCTCAAGAGTCAAACTGTCCACGGGTGTCATCATGACGGTGACACGTTTCCAGGAATAGAGTTTCATATCAATTTGTATGTCCAAAGCCGGTAGTGTTCTATTCAGAACCATCTTCATCTCAGCACGGGAGTCTCACTCTCCAGTCTCCAGAGTCATGAACCTGTCCCTATTTTCGTACTTGTTTGTCCGAATATTATTACTTTCAGCTCCTGAAGTCCTCCAGGCCGACTCTTCGAGTTCGGCTCTGAGGCCTGAGCCCGGCCCCGCCCCGACCTACCTAGTATGGTTAAGGTATTAATACCTAGAAGCCCCCACTTTTACCCGGCCCCTGGTGGCAATGACTGGTCGGGTTTTACAAAGCCATGTTCCAGCTCCACCAATAGCGGTGCTCTGGTGCCTGACTACTCCTACCAACTCGGGAGTCCAACTGAACCTACCTAGGTAGTAAGTGGAGGTACTGGTACTGTACTATCATACCTGGCAGTACCAGTGTAGTCGTACACACCGCTGGCTGCCTCGTATTTTGAACCTGCTCGGCAGTCAGAAAGGGAATCCAGACTGGACTCCCATCCCGTCAGCTGGGGCCGCAGTGTCACTCTCACGAGTCTCGATTCTCGGAACCCATGAGACGACTATCAGAGAACAAAATACCAAGGTTTCCAAAGTAGTATCTATATAAAGCAATCGGATAACTCCTGAGGTGGTCTGGTCTGGGGTGCAGAGAATCGTGTCAAGTGCAGGTGAGCTCGAGGCTCCAGCTTCGGGTCCGTGCAACCGAATCCAACCCACATGATTATTGTCAATAATCCGGTCGATCCTGACTCAGGAGAACAGAAGATGGATAACCGCCTACTTACTACTACTTAGACAAACATCGAGATCAGGAACTGTTGTCGAGCTCGCTTTGCATGTAGATACGTATGTAAGATACACTCAGACTAGAAATCTGGTTCCGTTCTAGATGGATGGGAATCTCCGCTGCTCCCGAGAGCCGAATTATCCACAGACTGGAAGTCTGGAAGCCATCCACAAGTCGGCTGTAGTAGTAGTTTCTAAAAATGTATGTACATGGGACTGATGGGAGTCCCTGAGTAAATCTGAAATCGTCCCTGGGAGGCCCCGCGGGGGGTGATAAGGCTTTCTGCCTTTGGTCGTTCAATTTAGATAGTTGTCGTGGCTCAAGAATGCACAGATGGCCAGGCGGGCAGCAGCAGCAGCAGCACATGGTTTTTGGCCCTGGTGCTTTAACGTCAACCCACGCCTGCCGATCCCTGGTATGTGAGATTGATGCGTGGCAAACTCGAGATTTAATCACGAAAAATTCTGTTCGCATGATGCACTCAGAGTTGGTTCCTCCAGTCTGGACTCTGAGAAGTTCACCGCACAATAATATAATTTCATCTCTTATGGAACGGATCAACTGGATCCCTAAGTATGTACATGCATGGATAGCAGCATGGAAGTCGGTCTGGAACTGAACAGGGATCCAAATTCCAAGTTCTGGCTCAGTTCTGGCTCGCGTGTCATTTTCCCTCCGTCAAGGCTTGGCAAAGCCCTTTCTGAGGTTAATTGCGACAGCCTGGAGGGATCTCGAATTCTCGATTCTCCTGTCCCGAGGTCATCTCATCCCTCATTACTTGCCATTTGAGACCCGACCACGTCGCTTTGAGACTCGACGATTGTTGGATGTTTCTGCTGACGGCTCCTCGGCTAGGCGTCTGCTTCCGCGTAAGCCGACTCTGCCGTGTTGTGCTTGTTTCACTCCAGACGGCCCCATAATCAGGACCCCAATATCGGCCTATAAATAATATCGCGAGTGATTGAAGGTCGGAAGAAACTAACGGCAATAGTTTCAGACTCGAGAGACTGCCCTTGGCGGTACGGTCGGTACCCAGTTATCTGAGCTTTGTGCTCAGGTTCTGCGTCCAGGTTGATCAAGCACTTGGCCCTTGCCTTGAAAAGTTGGGTTTCGGCCTGGTCTTGGAGATAAGAATGAACTTTCTCTGGTGTTACGAGCTCGCAATGTGTATTTCTCGTTAGGTTCTCCTGGGTGTGGACAGAAGTGGCCTGCTGCTCGTGCTCTACGACAACGATAGTATATCCCAGCTGTGGGGGCTTCCTTTTCAACGCCCCTATTATTCCACAATTCCACACCACGCCGCAACGGCAGCCTCCAGAGACCTCCGCTCATGACTTTATTGGCCATGGCAAATACATGCTCGCTACACACCTTCCCGGGTCACCGGGCGGAATTCTCATCCTTGTCTTTGAAGGAATCTCAATGTCTCGATACTCCATATAAATGCAATAAAGCAGTTGTATCCGCGCCAGAACGGGATGCAATGGAACGAAGGGATTCGAAGGCTCGAGCTACTTTCCTCCCCTCAAATGCGGATATAGTTGAATTGCGCTGTCAAGCATAGCGGCTATCAATTGCTGATGATTCATGCCGCGATGCTCAGCAGTCCTTGGGAGTGTCGACCAGTTTGGACGCATTCCGGGTATCGCGTTAACCTAACCAGGGTTGATAGAGTAAGCCACTGCTGATTGACCCTTTCCTTGCGTTCTTGCTACCTAAAGACGTACCTCGAGAACGTAAAGCTTCCCGTTAAGGTCGAATCTCATGTCTACCCGGCCTAAATCTCGAAGTTCGAGCGCACGCCATGTTTGAAGTGCTAGGGTTTCAAGCCGCTGGGTAAGGGGGTCTGTGTGCTCGTCGACAACACTGCATGGATAGTCAAGCTCAGCTCCCGTTTCGCGATCCAGTATATGGTAGAGCTCGCTGCCCGGTGTGACCCAGTCCAAGCGGGCGGTGCCAATCACCCGCGCGGACCTGCCTGTTCCCACAATACTCACACTGTATTCCGGTCCTGTAAGGAAGCTTTCAATGATGAGACTTTGCTCAGCATAACTCCGTTGTAAACTGTGCTACTGCATGGTCCAACTCATCGAAGCTCTCCACCTTGCTGAACGAGTAAATGCCTTTTGAAGAGCCCTCGCAGGCTGGCTTGATGAACAAAGGATATTCTTTCAGAGCTTGTGCGTAAGGGCTGTTCTCGATTAGCTGTGTAAGTGATGCGTCATCGTTGTCCGGCCAGGATGCAGGTATGATAGCGAAAGGAGCCGTAGGAATCCCGAAATGCTCGAGAATGATCTACTCGTAGCCTATTGTTAGCGACCATACGGCCCCCAATCATCTAAATACGAATTGCAGGTCGCACCTTCGTCCTTCCTTTGTCATGACAGAGAGCTGTGGTGGCCGCGTCTGAGAAGACATGGGGGACTTCATACGCTTCAAGAAGCCCTGGTACCTGCGCTTCTCGACCTGCGCCGTACATACCCTCAGCCATAGAAAAAGCAAGGTCCCATGATTTGTGCTGCTCGTCTGCGATGCATTTCACCAGCTGTTTGATTCCGGAGATAGGGACAACCTCATGGCCGCAGGCTCTCATGGATTGAATCGTGCTCTCAATACTCTCGTCCGAGTCAAATTCCAGGCAGTCTTCAACGCTGAAGCCAAGGGAGCGGTAGTGGGAGAAACTGTCGTAGATGAAAGCTATCACGAGTGGCTGTCGAGGTTCCATGCTTGGATGGTTAAGTTGTTGCATTGGATGGGGGGTTCTGAACCAGGCAGCCCGAGGATTGGGATGAGCTAATTATTAAATGCTGACAAGAGAAACATGAAAGCGAGTCGTGACTGCCACTTGGGTTTGAGTACAAATCTTGGGCCCAGTCCACGGTGGACAGACAATAGCAGCCCGGAAAAGCTCTACCTACCTACGTCCACTGTCTCGAATATGTCACCTTGCCATTTGTTCGATCAAAATTCCAGTGTTTGCATACTCTACAGTCTACCTACTAGTAGTAGTGCGTACTCTCACTGATGCTCTTTGCGCCTATTCCACTTAAGTCCGTCCCAATCCATATATATATATGTCTTGTGGAAATGTTGCTTTGACTAGGTAGGCATGGCTCTGTCAGATCCACCGTTATATCCAAGTCCTGACCGTGAGGGTACTACTAACTTAAGGTACCTAATACCTCTTCCATTCTGGTTGCGTGCAATTGTTCCTTCCCCCGAGGTATCTTCTCTTCCGTCGCTGCTGATATCAAGTGTAGACTGTAAGGTATTAAGTAAGTACTTAGTATTAGGTACTCCCTCCAGCGCTGCTTCGCTTTGACGCTTTACTGCTGCTAGTTCTACTCTACTCCAGCTTTACATCCATATTCATATACACCAACATTTTACTAGTACTCTGATAACAAACATGTACCGTGCCGTTTGCCGTCGTCGCCCTCGGCCTCCATGGCCCGGCATCACCACTAGATCTATGTCGGAGAAAACGCAGCTCCCTCCTTCTTTACAGTCTTTCACCAAGCCTGCCGCGCACTCGTCCATCTACAGAGAGGATCCATACTGGAGGATAATCCCCAAATGGAAGGGCATCCAAGTTGACCAGTTTATCAGCCATAAGTGGCAGATGCGCGATACCATCAACACACCCACTGCACTCTTTGAATTTCTGGCCTCCGCCCTTCCCAACAAGATCCCTCCTCAGAGGGATATGGAGCCCGGGCTGCGACTCACGGATATTGAAACCAGCGAACAGTTCATTGAAAGGGTCAAGGAAGGAATTGCAAAAGCCACTATGGCTACTCGCTTGACGCCCCATATTCTGAGTGTCATCAACTGGTCCGACCCGTTAAATGACCCGGTAAGGCGCCAGTTTGTGCCGCTCTCGTCGCCGTTGAACATCGACCATCCGGCTGCGTCGCTTGATCCGATGTCTGAAGAGAAGTATTCCCCTGTTGACGGTCTCATACACCGTTATCGGGACCGCGCCTTGTTCCTTTGTTTGTCTTGCTATTCCCGACAAGAGTGGATTGTGGCCTGACATGTTCCAGCTACGTCAACTTGTCCAGTTTATTGCCGCTTCTGTTTCCGCTCGTACACCGTTGGCACGGAGACGGAGTCAGTCAAGAAGAAGCGATTCTTGCCTCTCGCGAAGAAATGGAAACAGCGCTTTGACTATATCCGGAATACGTCTTCACTCAAAGATATCATCGTATCGGGGGGTGACACGTATCTCCTCGAGGCCAGCCAGATAAAGCATATTGGTGACGAGCTCCTGGATATTCCGCATATTCGCCGTTTTCGCTTCGCTACGAAGGGGCTCGGCGTAGCACCAAGCCGTCTCATCGACCCAAACGATGACTGGGTGACTGCTCTGATCGATATTGAACAGAGGGCTCGGAAGCTGGGCAAACATGTCTCTATCCAGACGCACATAAACCACCCAAATGAGATTACCTGGGTTACTCGGTTGGGTGCTCAGCGCTTATACGAAGCCGGCGTTACTGTTCGCAATCAATCTGTGCTCTTAAACGGGGTGAACAACACTGTTGAAACCATGACCACGCTCGTCCATGCCCTGGGAGATAACAACATCCAACCGGTATACCCTTCCAGAATATAAGCCTTTTCCTTACTGACCTGTCATTGCAGTATTATGTCTATCAAGGCGATATTGTTCCAGGCGCCGAAGACCTTCGTGCTCCTTTGAGCGACGGCCTGCATCTTGAGCGCCATATTCGGGGCAAAACTGCCGGGTTCTTCGTTCCCAATTTCATTCTCGACTTGCCGGCAGAGGGAGGAAAACGATTAATCAGATCTGTAGAGAGCTATGACCGGAAGAATGGACTTGCGAGATTTACGGCCCCTGGACTGAGAGGCGAGCCGACGACGATGGAGTACTGGGACCCGTTGTGGTCACTTTCACCGGAGGCTAGGGAGGCGGTTTTGGCGATGCATGGGAAAAAGGGATCAGGGGAGATGCAGCTGGATATTCTTAGAAGTCGCTCGCTAGCACCATTACAGACTTGAAATAGTTGGTATACCCGTAGTAGCAACCTAGGTTATAGTTACTTTGATGAAGATGGGTTTTCTCTTATACAGCAAGACCATAAAACGACGTCAGTGTTTAAAGCACTTCAGCAAGTAGCTTCTGCTCGAGGAAAAACCGTGGACAACGGCAGCCCATGCTCTTTACACTGAGTACCCATCTTCTTGCTTCTACTGAAGGTCTGATATCCCTGGCCTTTGAGGTTCTTCAGTCAAATGATCAGTATCTCGTCTCGTTCTCAAGACCTCTATCTAGGTCACATTTCCATTCCATTCTTTGCCCATTGACCTTATCTTGAACCCACCAGGACGTACCTTGACCCTTTCCCTTGGAAGAACAGAGAAGAAACCACCCACTCGTATACACATATATTTCGCGATAGGTACAATAACTCCACAGCACCCCATCCAACGACCCCCAGCACTTCAACCGCTTTCTCCAATCGCATCTATCTATCCACGCCCCTGACCATTATTACTCAGGTAAAGCCGAGTGAATCATTCCAGCAACGCAACCGTGCACCCCATTTGCCTGTCACACTGGTAGTCTAGTATCCGAACGACGAAAACGACCCCGAGCCGCTCCGGCTAGATTAGATTAATGACATCTCTACAACCCCCCGACAGAAACACAATTAGCAAAACCGGCATTCTCCAGAATGTGAGATTGATTGAGTGGTGGGGGCAAAATTACCGAGTCACTCCCGCACTTCAACGGCGGACAGCAGGTGTAGTTGATGGTGGAGTTGTCACAGTAGCGATCGTTGAGCTGTAGCAGGAACCGGTTAGCATTTTTTTGTCACCCCCGTCTTCGCTTCCGCTTCAATTGTGATGTAGAAAGGAGAAAGCTAGGAAATGAAGGATTAGGTAGGTAGAACGTACACCGATACAGGACTTCTGGGCGGCGGCTTGGTCAGGCAGGGCGGCTGTGAGGGTTGTGGTGGCGAGGAGGGTGAGGAGGGGGAGGAGGCGCATTTTGTCGGGGTTCGTTCCTTTTTATTTTTCGATGGGGTTTGACTCTTGGAAAGAGGGAGAATTGGAGTTCAGAGTTGCTCTGTAGTTGAATTAGAGGTGAGGAATGAAGACTGGGGTGGTGTCAGAAGATTGTTGACGTGGGAGGAGGAATGTTTGTATCCCTTGATAGCTCCCTAAACTTAGGTAACGGAGTCGGACGACAGTCACGACACGCGGCATGACGCAACGTGGGCAAGATCTTCAGGAGTTTTGTTTGGGAAGTCTTCTTTAGATGGTTGACAGGGCAGCATTATTCTTATGGAGTAGTAGTACAAGGGCTGTTTCTATATTTATCCACTTTGGGGAGAGCTATGTTGGCGTTAGTGATTAATATTTGTCGAATCATAGTCAAAGGGACGAAGCTGAAGTGGAGTGGCCCGATCTTGTCAAATAAACAAGCTTGCTAAGCTAAGCTTGAGGTTGCCTCACTGCAGTAAGGTATAAAATGGAGCTTTTCGGTCTGCGTAAATACTCACAACGCGATTTTAAACTGCAAAAGTCCACCTTCCAGGCTAGTTTACCCAGGAACTGCAGAATACGCTCATGTTCGATGGACGTGGTCCTGGCAACGCCGTACGTCAGCGATCAGCGACAAGGCGATACCTCTGCAAGGAATTGGTTGTTCGATATACCGAGCGCCGTCCAGAGCGATGGTGTACACCTCGAGCGCCGCAGTATGGGGCTATGCCGCTCCATCCCCCGCCGATAGCTCCCAACCTCGTCCCTGCTCTGAGGCCAAGACTATCATACCGCATCAACCCGAGCTTATGCAGCGATGCCTCTTCAATGGTCTCATTCGGGCGCCTGAAGATTCCATGAGAATTCAGTCAAAAGCGCTTATTGGCAACTGTGAGGTCAAAGTCATCGATCGCCATTGCCGCAGTGTCCACCGATCGCTTTCGCATTCATTCTGTCGCAGTCCGGGCGTAACCATAATCATACAGAGACTAGATTCTCTTATAGGGGTACCTTGTTGCGGAGCCCCTTGAAAGCCCCAAGAGAGAGATAATATCCCCTTCGAAGTTGATATCGCCTGCCCCACGAGGGCTTGACCAACTCGTTGTCTCACGTCATCGGGGTGCAGAGGGCGCGGCCTGGGCGAGATGCTACGCGGTATTTCAGTTCTCCGATACCTACAGTGGCAAGTAAGCCATCAGGTGACTGGAACTTCTTCAAGAAGGCCGAGCTGAGCTATGAGGGATGCAAGCCCGGTGGAGGCAAAGCATGACCTGCTTCTGGCGACATTGTCAGCAACGGTGGGAAGCCCGAGGGATTGCTTACAGGAAAATATCTCCTACCAATCCCCCAAGATATAGGTAATAGTATCGATGCATCCGGACAATGCTTGCTGTTAATATGGCCAATCTCACCCCATGACGAAGCCGCGAGCAGTCATCTACCCAGGTATGATAGGAAGTGCATAAGCAGGCTCGGATGAGACTCCAGTGTCACTTCCCTCGCAATTACACCGCATAAAAGCTGTAAGATGATGAGGATCGCTGATTTATCTTTCCTTTCCCATGCTTCAATAAAGATGAATAGCTAATTTCAGGTCTCTGCAGCTTACTTCAGCCCTCTACCTCTAATATATTTGAGGTTTGTATCTGGAATTATCATATATCATATATACACCGGGTTGGTGTACTACTACCTACCTACCTATGGACGCTACCTATTTACGTCGCCGTGCCTGCCTCTGCTTATCCCCTTCGCCAATAAAGGCGTCAATGCTTCTCCTGTCCTCAATTGTTCCTGCCCAAGCTACCCTTCGCTATGGGTGTGTGGTCTTTAAATGCACTAGGGCCGTTCCGCTCCCTTCAGCGAAACACCACTGCAATTATCACTACCGAATCATAGATAGCAAAGTCGAACAGTTACCACATATCCAGCATTATATTACACAGAATCTACTCAACAGTCTTTACCGACTCATTTCTTATCCACCCGGTGGCCTTGTGCAAGAATTGGACGAGCGTGAAGCTATAGCGTCTGTTATTACTCCCTACTCAGGTTGTCGGATGAGCTTTACAGGCCGCTGACCTATACCATCTCTGATAGTAACTGACCAGTTTGTCATTTCTTTGGAGACAGCAAAAACATAACGACACACCTCCTGCTCTGAACATCTCGTGATGGCTGAAAGCTCATCCACTCCTGAAGGCAATGTCCCTGATTCTCCATCCAATCCTCTGCCACAGATTGACAATCTTCAAATACATGGTGACTCTGACGGGCCTGATATCAAAATCGTCGACTCTCGCACAACCCTTTTACCACTACTTGAGAATCTCGAGAGCGTGTCAACTCAGTACCCCGTCTTTCTCGACCTGAAAGGAGTCAACCTAGGTCGCGAGGGCTCTATATCAATATTGTCTCTCGCTCTCCCTTCTATAAGACTCACGTACCTCGTTGATATTCTCACAATGAGGGAGTCCGCCTTCAATACTGAAACCATCAGGGGAAATTCCCTACGAAAGCTCCTCGAGTCTCCAGAGGTGATCAAGATTTTCTTTGACGTTCGAATGCAGTCGGACGCCTTATTTAACCTCTATTCTATCTCCCTACAGGGGATACGTGATCTCCAGCTCATGGAGCTTGCAACGAGGGAAGGTTCAAAAGAACGCCTTTCCAGTCTAACAGCATGCATGCAACAGCATAGCTCACTGTCTGTGGACAACAAAGCTGAATGGAGGTCGCAAAAGCAGGTGTCTGAACACTTGTACGACCCGAACGAGTTTTTAAACCGAGGTCTTCTATCGCGTCGGGCTCAACTCTATTGTGCTGGAGACGTCCTTTCCCTGGTAGATCTATTTGCAGTCTACGAGAAGAAACTCATTAGTAGCTGGCGAGAGAAGGTACGCCAAGAGACAGAAAAAAGAATCAAAGATTCTCAACGCGAAGACTTCAAGGGTCGGACGGAGGAGCGTTCCCTAGGCCCGTGGGGTAACGATGTCGTCGAAAGGGATATCCCCCATTATGACTTCGACGAGGATGAATTGAGGAACTGGGACTCGTCTGATCTAGATTGCACCGCGACGATGCAGTAACATGATCAACCATGGACGGAAAGCGTTAATTAACCTTCATCCTGGGTGATATGGAGTAGCACGTAGCTCAGTTGTGATGTTGACCATTTTAGTACTTTTGGAAGCAGTCTACTATTACTAGAAATCAATAGCTCAGGTATACTAACAAGACTCAATGATTGCTCTGTAAATCTGGAACAAGTATAAAACTACCTAACCACTATAACGTTCACTCAGCTACAGTTCACGCCTCTACTGTGCCTCCGTCTCCCCTGCCCCCTGCCCCCCCGGGCCCTCAAAGACCCTCAACCCGCCGATCTCCTTCTCCTTCATCACCTCCTTCTTCTTCGCCTCACTCACATCAACAAACACATGCCCCAAGGGTCCCTGCGCACTACTCCACCCGGACCACTCAACCCGATACCCCTCGTCGTTCTCCAGCACCTCGAAGTCATTGATATACCGCTCCGTGCGGTTATCCCAATGCAGCTCGCAGATCTTCTTATCCCCGTCGAAGAGATCCAGCCAGCCCTCGGAGCCGCGGCGGCCCGTGGCGCAGACCTCGCCCAGCCCGTCGGACGGGATCGTCATCTTGTCGATGTTCTCCTCCGTTAGGGTTTTTGTTGGGTCCTCGGGGGAGTGGAAGTCGCCGCTGTATGCATGCAATCAGAGCATATTCGTTAATATGGGGAAATTGCAAATGGTGTCTGAGTGAGATGAAGGAATGAATGAATGAATGATTGGGGAAAGGGAGGAAGGGAATGCATAGAAAGAGGCTGGGGGCAGTGGAAGGGAGGGGAGGGGGAACGGACGTAGCAATCAGCGAGTCCCGGATACTAATGTCGCGGTTTTCAAGACGGTCGCGGATGTGGATTGAGATCCATTGGGCCTCGAGGGGGTCGGACGGTTCAACCATTTTCGGGTTCCGGACGGTGTGTATTTGTGTTTGTGTTTGTGTTTGTTTTATTTAGCTTGAGCGGGAGGAGTTGTAGAACTGTCTACGTGGGATGGAATAAGGAGGGGGAGAGCGGATGGTGCCGGATGAGAAGGAGAGGTTGAGGTCTTGGTCTTATATGCTCTGATCGGGGGAGACACTCGATACTCGATTGCTCGATTGCTGGGTGCTGGGTGCTGGGTGCGGTGGATCCGCCGAGAAGGGATTGTGGTGTGTTGTCGGGCTGGACGAGGTGATGAAGTCATGATTGAATCCATCCGTAGAGTGGACGTGAAGGTGATAGGTAGATTTGGTTGTTGGTTTGGTTCTGTGGTTCTTGGGTTTGATGGAGTGGGAATGACGGGATCTGGAGAATGCGGGGAAAGCTGCCATTATCATGACGACCGGGTTTCAGTTTCAGCCGGGGACGATGACATGGGTGGATGGATGATGGGATGGGGAAGAGGAATCAAGGCGGGGGGATAGGCGTCATGAGTCGGAAAATGCATATGATGGGAATCTTGTTCGAATATTTTGTATCTTACTAGACATACATACATGGATGGCATACATGGATGGATGGATGGATGGATGGATGGAATAGAAGTCAGTATGTGCATGTGCAGTCGAGGAATGCACCAGAATAAACCTTGGAAAGTGATTATACATGGTTTGGTGATTATGCCACCCAGGATGCGGATTCCTGTGTAATTAGGTAGATCGCTGCAATGAAGATGGTAGGTAAAAAGTAACCGCCGCTGCAATTGTCCCGTGCGAGTCCATCAAGTCGTCTGTATTAGGTATTATCCACTGCGGAAGATGGTCCGCTGGTATAATAAACAACTGGATAAATTCCAGTAAAGCTAGAATATGCCGAATCTTTTCTTATTTCCATCTGTCCCGCTCGTCAGCTAAAACTCTCATGCCATCCTTGAAGAATGAAACCTACCACTTTTGCGGCTCTTTCGTCCGCTAGCATCCGCAGCGGCCTGCGCCGGCGAAATGCCATCTGCAGCAGCCCGGATGGCTGCAATTCGTTGTATCGCTCGCGTATCGCCCTGGTCGGCGGCCTTGACGTACCAGACGTTGGCCTCTAGGGGATCACGGCGACATCCAATGCCCATCTCGGTAAAATACCCTACCGCATATTGTGCTTTCGCAAGTCCTAGTGCATCTATCAGTACTATGTCTCGTTATGCAAAGAATATTAAATCAGGCTTACCGAGCTCGGCGGACTGCTTGGCCCACTCGTATGCCTCATCCTCGTCCTTCTCAAGAACCGGCTCTGCACCAACCAAGTACCAAGCACACAGCGCCATCATCGCTAAGGGATGCCCTCCTTGGGCAGCACCGGTGTAAAAGTGAATGCTCAGAGCAGGGTCTTTAGGGCAGTTCAACTTCCCGTGCTCATAGGCGTCTCCAAGCCGATAGCATGCCTCCACGTGTCCCAGGTCTGCCGACTTGGTGAACAATTGAGCGGCATAGGACGGGTCTGGGAAAACATCGTCTCCATACCCGGATTCGTGGAGCACGCCGAGCTCATAAGGTGCCGAATTGTACTGCGCATCTGATGATTCTGCCGCACGCTTCAGCCACTTGATTCCTTCCCTGTACCGTTTGCCCAAGCCCATGTCTCCCGCAAGACAAGCCTTCGCCATCCGAAGCATGGCGCCGGGGTGGTTTTTCGATGCTGCTTGGCGGTAGAATTGCTGAGCTCTAGAAGCCTCGACCCGTGTGCCCCATCCGAACTCGTAACAAAGGGCTGTCCGGTAGCATGCTTCTACATGGCCGTGCTTACTAGCGGCTACAAAGAGAGGGAAGGCACGATCGTAGTCCTCCTTCCCCTTGCTGAACAAGCCCGATGCATAGCCATCTGCAAGGTAGTACTGCGCAAAGGGATAGCTACGGTTCGCAAGGCCTTGAAAAATCGATTTGGCTTCTTTTAGAAGACTGGAGCGCGTGATATCGTTGCTTTTCTTGCCTTTTTCGCCGCGAACTGCCTTGTCGTCGTCGAGCTCATCGTCCGGCATCTCCAGCATAGCGTTCACCATGAAAACCGCGAACTCGTATTGGATGGCGGGATCATCGGTCTTTTTCACATTTGCCAAATACATATCAAACGTCTGCTTATGGCTCAGGAGAGATGCATGGTTTCCAACAGAGGCTTTCAGGTGAGCATTGCCGAGTGAGACTGGCACCGGTCCCGGCTGGGGATATGGAGCGTTGAGTAGGTCGATAAACGAAACTGGCCGGACGTCTGGAGAACTAGAATTCCGGGACGAGTTACGGGGTTGAAGGTATGGTGACGGCTGTGGAGACCCATTCTCAGACGCATAGGAGTATGCGGAACGCGGGCGCTGTGGGCGCCTGGCGGAGAGGCGATTGTTCACCGGGTGATTTTCTAATCCCAGCGCAGGCGTCGATCGAACAGCCCCTTGTGAGGCCTGGTAGGGCCGATGATGGTAATGCAGAGGTTCATAGTTCTCGGAAGCATGCGCCATGCTGTCCAGACTGCCACGGGAAGAGGTGTCTTGGCTACCGGACGGGGCATCGCGGTCAAACGATGACCCGCTATTTTTACCAACAATCTGAGATCCATCTTGCGCCGGGAGCTCTACAGCAAATGATGAGATACTGCTGGCAGGGGTGTGTCGGTATACCCCGTTCACGGCCAACGGGGCTCCTACTGAGCCTTTCCGCGTGGGATACACTCCATCAGTTGTGGGGCTATCCCGCAGCGTCAAATTGGAGAAGGCAGCGTTCGGCATGTGGGATGTAAGGGAGTCGTCATGGTTATCATGAATTGTCGCACCCGCTGTTTCAGGTTCCAAGTGTCCATTCACACTTACTGCGGGAACAGGCGGGCGCTGGTTGTCTGGTGCAACCTGAGGTGCAGACGGCAAAGGTTTGCGTGCAATTGGGGAGTTGGGATTTCTGTTCGACCGTGGTGTTGTCTCTCGATGGGACGGGGAATGCGGCGGCGAAGATGGGAGATAGACGGGCGGAGGAGACGGGAGAGGTTGAGGTGCCAGGGGAGTCGCCATCTTGACGCGCATTCGAGTACGCACCGGAGGTCAAGGTCGCCGAGATCGAAATCCCGCTGTCGTTGGATGAGAAACCTGAGAAGACACAGGTGGTACGAAACGAGAGCAGCCTATGATTTAGACATGGAGAGCGAACGCTGTGAGACCAGGTATGGGGGTTGGGAACGACAGTTTGGGGCGAAATCAACGAGAGGAAAAGATCACAGCTCAGCCGTCCACCGCGAACCTCCAGCGAAGGCTGCGAAGCAAAAGATGGGATCGTCGGGGGAGCTTAATGGACGGGGATGATCGGTTGACGGAGATGAAATGCGGGCCCACCAACGAGCGACAGGACTCTACTTGGATACTGAGATGTCAGAGAAAAGATTCTGGATAGGTTACGCGCTAAGCAAAAGATGGGTTTCATACTGCAATGCACAAAGGGCAGAGATAATAGCGACAATATAGTTAAGAACGAAAGTGGTGTGCGAACCCAAGACTAAAAAAAAAAAAAAAAAAAAAAAAAAAAAAAAAAAAAAAAAAAAAAAAAAAAAAAAAAAAAAAAAAAAAAAAA
>MU628738.1:0-26079 GCA_025688805.1 Aspergillus egyptiacus
CCCGTATCATACCACACCCCCCTCCCAAGCCCCGCTCCCCCATCCGCCGCCGTCTCCATATCCGTCCCGACATAGAACGGCCGCATACGATGATAAAACACCTCCGCGCCGCACCGCTCATACACGCGCTCCAGGATGGCGCCGATGCGAACCACCTGCTCGGCAAAGACGGACAGAGCGCGTTCGACGGTCCGCGCGTCGCGGCGTTCGGCGGCCGCGAGCGCATCCAGGAGTAAGGGGATCGTCCGCGCGGCTTGGCTCTCGATCGCGATGGAGATCCGGTAGAACCAGTCTTCGTCGGGGGTGGCGGTGAATGTTGTTGTGGCGTGGATGGCGTCGGGGTTTGTGTAGCTTTTGCTTTTGCTTTCGCTTTCGCTGTTGCTGGTCTGCTCGGGAGAGAATTCCACAGGTTGAAGGCCGCGTAGGTGGCTATGGGCGGGAGGTCGAGGTGCTTGCTGATCGTGAGGAGAGGGCAAGAAATAGGAGGGGGGATTCTCTGGGTTGAATTATTCTGTGAGTAATCTGACTGGTTCTTACCAACTAGTATAGTATAATTCTACCTAGATATACGGGTAGTACTAGGAAGGTAGTAAGGGGGGGGGTACCTCTGACGGCGGCCCCTCGGACCAGATATATGCATTCATCAAGAACGAAAGGACGACATACGCCCTCCGCCATTCATCCTTACCGCGGAGCTTATCTGTCGTGAGCACCGGCATCGAGTCGACATAGCGTCGCACCGACTGGTTCGCGATCTTTGCGGGGAGGTTGTCGATTGTGCGCTCCCAGGGTTCATAGTATGGGGTTTCGAGGCGGGAGATGGGGGGGTGGGCGGGGAGGAATCCATTGCGGGAGATGTCGTAGTCGGAGGGGTTGATTATACTCGTCTTCATGTTTATCGTCATACTTCTAGGAGGAGGAGAGTCGCCTTCAGTTTGAGGGAGGGTCTCGTTGGGGATCAACTTGTTAAAGTATCGAATGTGGCATGGCTCTCGTGGTCCACCTGAGGATGTTGACATGTCGATCAGCGTCGCCTTTTTCTCTTATGGGGAATACTAATAACTAAGTCTACTAGCACTCCTTGCTCCATACTCGGTTATTTGTCTGGTTCTGCTTGGATTTCTCGGCCTGTCCAGATTCGTTCCACGTGCTGTACAGATCCCCTGAGATGCTGCCAACCATCAATCAGCCTAAACCGATAAATGACCAATCTGCAGAGCCGGGGAAAAAGAGCGGGGACTAAGGTTTGTTTCAGCTGTTCGCTTCTCGAGAGCATTTCCATCACTGATGAGCTGTACGGCATGTGGCTGGCTGGATCGATATGATCTGCAGGGAAAGGGTTTTCCTTCAAAGATCAACCAGATCCATTTCTTTTCTCGGGAAATAAAAGGTGGTACGGATCTACCAGGTCCCTTATTGTTTGATAATCTCATTACTACAATAATATATTATTGATATCTGCTGAACAGTGAACTCTACTGCGTCCTAGCTTGACAGTCACACCGCCACTTCTCGAATCCCAACAGACCAGATGGACAGCTGAACCTGAGAACCTGATCGCAGACTAGTTACTAGAGCAATGCCAAGCACATGAAGCCTATTCCTATTGCCGCAATGCCAAGTGTCTATCAATGTCCCGGGAACATGGTTCGGGTTCAAGGCTGTTATACTTGATTAAACGGAAGAAAGAGACCTGGACTCCGACCAACAGAGGTCAGACTGCATCCTACAATGAATAATAATAAAATGGCGGGCTGGCCATTTAAACTATGTCTAAGCAGAAAATAAGCAATATATATATATAAAAAAAAAATAAACTAAAAATAAAAATAAAAATAAAAATAAAAATAAAAAAAAGGAGAGAAAGAGAGAGCTAACCCTAAAGCATACCCACCTAGTACTACTATATATTATTATCACGCAATGCCCTAACATATAACCCCCGCATCAGTAACGAACCTTGGAACCTAGCTAGGTACCCAGTACTCCAGACTTTTAAAAAGTACCTAAAACTCACCTCCTCACCCGCCGCCTCTGGTATATGCTGCTCCGAAGATGGGCGGGTACTATCTTCATCATTCCTATGTTCATTATACGGTGCCATTATAGAATTATAGACTTGAGAAGGGGCCATTGGGTAGTAGTTCTAGTAGAATGAGTTGCATCTTTTGGGCGGATGTTATTTTATTTTATTTTTTGTTGAGGGGGTTGGGGGTTGTTACTACAAATAAAGGAGCCCATCACGGAGTTTACTCTGTTTCTTGCAGCGGGTCTTGGTAGGACAGGACATAACAATTCCAATGCAGAATGGCTTTATTTGGCCGTGGCCTGTCACCAGTGCTCATCGAAAGATGCTTTTTGCAGGTGGTCATGGATATATGCCATTACAGGACATGGTTAGATACTAGTAGATACCTTACCTATAATCTAAAGATATGATGCTTGACAGATTGGATATATTACCAGCCGCACATTGAAAGAAAGATATACCTAAGAGAATACCTGGCGACGTATCACACGAAATGACAAATAAGGTAGAAAATCTAAAGAACCGCCTCCCCTTCCCCCACCCCAGCACCCCCCTTCGAAACCACCTCCCTCAACAACTTCAACGCCTCCGCCGCAAACAGAACCATATTCTCCCCCCGATCACTACTCCCCGTCTCGACCTCGCGCGTGAAGCTCCCACCGGGACTCGCCACGGCCAGAGCCACATACCCGCTATCATACAACATTAGCATCCCCGCATATATACTCACTCCACCGTACGGAACAGGGGTAGTATAACAGAGAAGACAGAAAAGGGTACTAGTAACTCACGGCGTCCTATTCCTCGTCGACCCGCCCGTCGGCCCCGCCGTCCCGCTCTCGCTCAGCGCATAAGTCGACTGCAGAGTCCGCCGCGTATGGTCCGCCATCCCGGCGACAATCTCCGTGGTTGGACCGCGGTAGGTCTCCAGATTCGCGGGCGTCCAGCCTGCGAATGCGATGCGGGATTCAAGCGTGTAGACCTGGCTATTGTATTAGCAGGGTATTGGTAAGTGGGTTCGGGTGGGTGGAGGTGGTACAGTCAATCCGCCTTTGTAGATGGCTGAGCTCCCCGGGATGGAAAGGAGACAGGCGGAGATGAGGCCGCCGGCGGCCTGTGAGCTGGTTAGTTTGCTTGCTTATCTGGTTGGGGATGGGGGACGGACAGTCTCGGCAATGGAAACGGTTTCGTTTCGGGATTTCAGTAGGTCGAAGACTTCCTGGGCGAGGGGTTGGAGGGATGGTGGGGGGAATTCGGCCATGGTTCTACTGTCTAGTTGTTGAGCCGTAGTAGTCGTCGTCGTCGTAGTAGTGTTGATGATGAGCTCGATGATGTGAATTGGCGGGGTAATGAGTGGCTCCACTACGTCCGTGCATAGTTCACTAAGTTAACGTAATTCACCACCGAGCCGCCCACCACCACCGATCCGCCCGCCCCCTCCGATTTTGGCCGCGGTCGAAACTTGAAGCTATTCTCAACAACACAACAACAATTAAATTAACTAAATTTTAATACTGCAACGTAGAGGACATTAAGTTCTAATATGTCCCAAATTTCTGCAATCAGAACATGTTGATGGAGCATGTTTTGGTACATTTAAATCTTGTATGTTGGCAGTTAAAAAGAATGCTTGCTCAGCTTCAACATCATTTTTTCTCAACATTATGAGATCTCTGCCTTTCTGAATAGTAAGGCCTTCAGTAGGAGTTATCTGTTGCTTAGATCTAGCCTTTTTAGTTGTCTCTTTCTTATTTGCAGCGCGGAGATCATGGTTTTTCTTTGCAAGATATGCAGCATTATAAAGAGCTATCTCACAGCCCTTTATAAGCTGTTCCAGCGCTTATTTAGAAGGTGATGAAGGACTTTAAGAGCCATTCTTTAGTAGCTTTTTGACTGAAGATGCTTGCTGCTATAGCTAACAGACTGTATAAGATGTTGCAAGTGTTGAAGAGCTTGTACTGTCTCCACCACAGCTTATAGAAGATGTAGGCATATTCAGTGTAGTATTTAGCTTATCAAGCACTCTCTAAGGCTTAAATAGAAATATTCCTGCTGCAGCAAAGCCATTTTAAATATTTTGAGGTCTAAAGACCTCGCAGTAAGCTTCTGGATATGCCTGCAAGAAATCCAGCTTATTAATATAGTTAAATCCTAAGCGCATTCTTGTTTCAATAAGGCGGCCGTACGCACGCTTTAAAGGACCAAAACAACCAATATCTAGTGGCTGTAGAAGGTGAGATGAATAAGCAGGCATGCAGATAGGTATAATATCATGATTACTGCAGATTTTGTCAAATTAAGATATCAAATGACTTCCATGACCATCCAGAATAAGTAATCAATATCTGCCTTGCATACAGCCTGTAGTTGCTGAAATAAAGACTTTTTAAAGCCATCAAAGGCCAATCTTATCAGTAGTCCAACCATTGGTACTTAATTCAATCCTTTAATCTGCTGGTAAGTTAAATTCATTAAACCATCTCTTAATATGGACTTTGCCTTTAAAGATAATGGTTGACGGAACTGACCAGCCCATTAAATTGATATACTTAATTATTATAACCCATTCTCATTGCCCTGGTTAAATAAGATAAGGCTTGCCTGGCATCTCCGCTCTTGTAACTACCTTAGTAGTTGCTATTAGACCCATTGCAAAGCCAGTTTTATCAAAATTGTAGATATCTTTATCCAGAATGCCATTCTCAAGTTAGACCTGCTGTAGTATCTCAAACCACTTTCTAATAATCTTTAGATTCTTATATTTAGCTCTGGAGTAGTTGTATCTTCATGCAAATTATGTCTTTAGCTCGGGGCGTTGTTTGACAAGCTTAGTACACCAATTCTGGCCAACAGTAGCTGGTACAGAGATCTTATCAGCAGAAAGAATAATTACTGCCATTTCTCGCACATGTGAAGGCCTAGGAGGAACGCCACGTGTATCTAAAGATACTATCCAGGCTACTAAAGTCTCTTCCTGAGTTTTAGAGAGCCTGAGGCTGTTGGCGCGTTGTTTGACGCGAAATTGATGTCCTGTTATTCTATCCTGAAGAGTAGATCATGGGATATTAAAAACCTCTGCTGCTCAACATACAGAAGGAATTTCACCATTTTTTATTGCTTTTATCACGAGTTGGATCCTCCCCTCTTGCTCAACAAAATTTTGACTAGATTGACGTCGATTTGGTGGCATGGTGGTTGTTTGAATAGTTACAGTTGCTACGCGTCGGGAATTTTGGAGGGGGCGGGCGGATCGGTGGTGGTGGGCGGCTCGGTGGTGAATTACGTTAACTTATCGATGCAGATGTTGACTAAGCCATAGCCCTCTTCAGACATGATTCCTATCCAGTATGCACAAATTGGCTACCTTTGACGGGGTAGTACTGAGAATGTACGAGTCCTCCTTGGCCGCATCCTAATCAGCTCCCTATTCTCAAAATCATAGCAAGGCAACAAATCAAAGAGGAATGCCTATCCCAGACCGACAACTAGAAAACACCCGGATAGTCCGCCAAAGATTCCTCCCTGATCAACAAGTCAGGGTCCCTGGCAAGAGGATCCTCAAACGACCACTTCGTCGGGTCGAGATCCGGATCCAGCTCAATAAAAAGGACCTGACCCGAGTTCGAACCCAGGATAACCGTGTTTCTATGCAACTTGGCCAGAGTACCCCGGTACTCCAATGGGATACAAATCACCTTATGGCCCTTCCACATAATCCAGTCGTTGCAGAAGCTGACCCAGTAGAAGGCAGAGTGAGGAATACATGCTCCGTCTTTGATTGAGAGAGCAGTCTCGCTCAGACCATCATTGACCGTGATGTATAAGCCATCCTCGCTGATCGAGACACCGTACAACGTCTTGGTGAATGGAAACCTTGCGATTAGCTGTGAAGCTTGCATGTCCCACACTAGAACGGCATTCTCTGCTGAAATAACGGCAAGGAGGTGGTGGTCTGCTGAGAAAAAGGGCTCCCGCACCCAGTCGCTATGGCCGGGGATTGTGAACACACATTCCCCTCGCGCCGCGTCCCAGATATGTATGAGGTGACTTTCATGTATGGTTGCTAAGACCCGCCCTTCCCGTGACAATGTAATGTCAACGATCCTTCCCACGACGTACCCAGGATCTGATATAATTGGGACTCTGCTTCTTGTGGCAAGATCCCACGAGACGATAACAAATGGGGGCCCATCATCTTGCACAGCCACGAGTGTAGACTCATCCAAGGAGAACCGTAACAGAAGCGCTCCAATTTGCGGTAATGGCAGTTTATGGAAGGTAATCCCGCCGCCCATCGGGTGAATCTCCCAAAGGCATACATGATCGAGTCCATAACGGGTGTATGCGACGAAAGCTCCTCGACGGGAGCACGCAATAGCACACGGCTTCTCAATCTCAATCAATTTCTGGGTCCGCCCGTCTTTTAGACTCATTACTTCCAGTGATGAGCTTTTGCGTTGGCTACATGCTGTGAGGTCCTTCCCATCACCCCAGAAGTATACTTTTGACTCTAACGTCCACTGCGGCGGTCCTTCTGCAAAGCTGTTGAGACGGTAATCCCATGCGTAACAATTCGTGAGGACCAAAGTTGCATCTCGTGAAAAGGCTGCTGGGAAGAGCACCCATCTATCCGTAGATCCAAGTCTCCGTCCCGTGCTAACGCTCCATACCTCAAACTTCGTATGGTTCTTCGTGAGCAGCAGTGGGTCGTTGTCTTTGGAGAACCGTGCATCTTGGAGGATTGCCTTAGCGCTGTCCGTAACGTGGGAGAAGATCAGCTCTCCAGTTTGATAGTTGTAGACCTTGACTGAGAGAGGACCTGACTGGTAGAGGAACAATGTGTTATCGTCCGTAAACCTTGGTTCAAGACCGTCAACGTAACAGTCATCAAATACATGGGAACAGATGCCCGTTGCAACGTTCCATAACCTTATCGTCCTGTCTCCGCTTGAGGATGCGAGGGTCTCACTATCGGGAGACCAGCCGATAAAATAGACAGCTTCTGCGTGACCTTGAAGGGTGTGGAGCAGAATGGCCTCGTTCGTCGACCAGATTTCCAGTTTAGTATCGCACTGGGCAATCGACGCAATTCTCTTATTGTCTGGTGAGAACGAGTTGCTGGCAGGCTCGGTTAAAAAGCCTTTCCTGCTGGAGATGCAACGATAGTCCGCTGTATCCCATAATTGCAGAGTGTTCTCTTCCGTCCATGACAGTATTTTTTGTCCATCTGGGGAAATGGCGACTGCTAAGATTTTGCTTGGGAGCTTCCAACGACCCTGCCACTGATGAGACTCCAGGTTAAATAGCCTTAGAGTACAATCTGAGCATCCAGATACCAACCGTTTCACGCTGGGTGCTAAGGCCGAACAACGACGGTTTCATCTGTATAGATGCTGTGTGACTTTCCCGTGGTCGGATTCCACAACGTCATTTCCGTTCCAGAACTCAAAGCCACAGCAGTTTCACCACTCGCAGATACCATCAGTACAGAGCTATCTAGAGGTTGATGCCGTACATAAGCACAATCCTCTGTTTCAGGACTCCATACTTGAACCTGCCCATCGGAGTACATGGCCACTATGACCTTCCCGTCGCCTGAGCACCGTAGCTGTCTCAAACCTGAGCGTTTTCTTAACATGGACCGTGACCTTTTAGTATGTATGTCCCAAAACCGGATAGCAGACTCGGACTGGTTTATAGGCAAGTCATTCACAATCGACAAGCCCAGACCCCGGAGCCATGTCATACAGCCATCCAGTGACTCCAGGCCAGCCACCATAGATGGAAGAGTGCAGAGCTGGGCTGTGCCGTCGTCACTCATGACAATAATAACGTCACTGTGTGGTGAGAAGTGAATCCTTGGGCCTCTGACAAGCAGGTCAGTTTCCAGGACAAGTTCTCCCGTCTCCACTCTCCGTATGTAAAGTCGACTGTTGGTAACGTAGGCGAAATATGTCACACTTGGCGAGAAGCAAAACTGTACCTCTTCAATCCAACACTTGAAAATATGTACCCAGTTTCTGGAGTTGGTATCTAAAAGTCGCAGCTCGCCCCCGTTCGTTAAGCACGCCGCTTTGCTACCGTCGGACGAAAGCACAGCCTTTGTCACTATATCACCGTCAAGATCACCAGGGGCATGCATGCAAGATCCAGTCCGCATATCCCAGATGGCCAGGGTTCCATTTTTAGCACCAGACAAAAGCACATTGCTATCCGGGGAATGTGCCAGAGTGACTATCTGAGAACAATTCGGTGACTTCGCCTCTGTGGCCGCGTCACCCCCGCACTCCCATATGCCACATTCCTCGATATCGCTATAGATAATCCGATCGCCATCCTCAGTCAAAAACTCCATATTTGGAAAGCCAAAAGAATCAAGAGTTTGAATACAGTTCCCTGTCTTGACATCCCATACGCGGATTGTGTGGTCGCTGGATTTCGAAGCAAGCCTCCTCCCATTCGCGGAAAAACATAATGAGAACACGCGCCTAGAATGGTCCCCAAAGGTTCTTATGAGTATTTTGGTGTTCAAATTCCAAAGAGCGATAGCGTAGTCAACTGCAGCGTACGCAATGATGCCATGATCTCGTAAGATGGCGACTGCCGTAACGGAACTCGTCTTGTGAACATAGTGGAAAGTTCCCTTAGCAGCATCCCACAATCGCAATGTACCGTCCTCGGTAGAGTAAGACAGCACCTGATCACCAGCACTAGTAAAGCTGATAGTGTCAATCTCGCCGGTGTGTCCTTTGAGCTCATGAAGAGTCGTGCCGTTTCTCCAGTCCCAGACTCGGATAGTCTTGTCCAGGGAAGAAGAAACAATGCACCTACCGTCCTTGGAAAAGTCTACACAAAGAATTCCATCAGTATGACCCTCCAAAGTCTTTGTGAGAGCCCCCCCACAGGTATCCCACAATTCGATTACCTTGCCCCGGCGGGACATGGTGGCAACCAATTTGTCATCGTTCCCGAAAACTGCATGGCTGACAGGATCACAGCGGCCATGCAGGTCATGTATGAGCATACCCAGCTTCGTACTCCAAATTTGGGCTCGATTACGCACAGCTGTCAGGAGCATTGACCCGTTTGCTGAAAAGACCAAGCAGTCGATAGGTGTTGAGCTGCCAAACAAAGTGTGGTTCAAGACGTTCATACAGCGCCCTGTCATAGTTTTGCGAAGCTCAAGTGTACCGCTCACGGTAACACAAGCAACCATATCCATCGAAGGCGATACTGATATCCGGGCTACATTTTCCCATGTCTGCACACAGGGGCTCCAGGCCACAGGAAGTGATCCAGTGCGTAGAACAGCGCAGCGGGTAAGGTTCGAAAATATCTTTCTCATGAAACTGCGCTCGGGACCGAACGATACAAGACAGTGATATATCTGTAGCGGGGCCTTTTCTATAATCGATCGGTGCTGCATGAGATATCGGTATAGGTCGTACAAAGCACATCGAAGTTGAGAATGACCTTGGAGCTGTCTCGGATTTAGTGACACGACGATAAGGTCAATCCAAAAGCGAAAACATACATTACGCATTTCTCGCAGGCTCTGGACCATGTATATCCCAGTATATAGTTCTTGCAGCCAGGCAAGCGCCTCGAGCCACTGGAGGACGCGGGACTTTATAAACCGGTAGACTATGTCAGCCTCAAGTCCAGCTTTCTGTATATGATAAACCCAGCTACGACAAGCATAGGATGTTTCAAATTGGATCTTCTCCGCTATCTCCGCTTGTTTTAGACCATCCGGGATGCAGCCAGGAATGACAAGGCCACACAGGTCAGGCCTCAGGCACCGTTGCATGTTCCGCATGCAATTGTATGCAATGAATCCGTGCAGCTCCTTCTCGTCTAACCTAAACCTCGAATCTGTACATCTTTTATTATCAAGAAGGAAGTCACGAAACGATGGGTGAAGGACGTATAGAGAGTCATTCTTGTCAGATGGGACGTGCAATACCGAGTAGAGGTTGTGCAAGACACTCGATACTGTGGACTCGCTCACCGAGAGAAGACTTGACAATGCGTTGATGGAGAATTCGGCGTTGAGCAACACAATAGAGCCCAGTACCCGTCTGAAAAGGAACGGATCGCCGACGTACGAATGCTTTAGCAAGGTCAAGTACATCTCATCTAGCATCGACGTCGGCGATTGGCCCTGTTCAGGCGATGTATCCAAACCATCTTTGGTGATAATGCTGAGGGCGCGCTGTGGCGACGGAGATGATTAAATAAAACGACAGACTGTCATAGCATAAATGAAGAGTGTTCCTGCTCTTGTGGAAAGGATATCGATAACTTCATCCTTGAACGACGGCCAGCTATCAGGGAGGCCATGTCTGGATCTGATCTTGGTCAGTTCGTGTCCAATTAACAACGATATATCGCTCTTGACAACTGCCTCATCAATGTCGAATAAGTTGAGTTCGTGGTGGAGGGCACTTTCGACCTGATGGAAGCCACGGCGTACTGCTCTTTCAGGTCGGGCTGAGATCAGAATGCGCACCCGGTATCTGGTCCTAGCATCCACGATCATGGTCAACAGTTGAGGAATTAACTCTATATCATCCTCATTATCGCACTCATCCAGCGCATCGATCACAAAAACAAGCGGAAAAGCAGTGCTGCCATTCAGCTTCTTGAGAGGATGCACTATCAAACGACTACATTGCTCAGCAAGGCTTCTCTGGGAAATGTCTTCGTCTTCCAATACGGCATCGCATATACCTTGTTTTAATTGGGAGTCCTTCTTCGCCAGCTGAACAGCCAACGTGCTCATCAACTTCCCAGCATGGCCGCGGTCTCCTGCACTGCGGGAGAAGAAGAAGCTTCCCCCAAGGCAGCCTTCGTCATGGAGCAGACTGGCGACAGTCCGGGCAATAGTTGATTTTCCTGTTCCTGCCATCCCTCTCAACCAACATATCGGTTCACTATCATGATCATAGCTCCAGGACACCAGCCTTTGGAGAATCTCGGTCCGAGTGCCTGGTAGACAATGCGGATCATGCTGCTGGGATCGAGAATCGAAAGCAGCCTGAGCAACACGGGGCAGCTTTTCTAAATACCGACTTTGCTCTGTCCTATCAAGGGCTCTGGCGATGTTCAAACTCTGCGAACTGATCTTGCGTAAGCATCGAAAGGGGAAATCTGACCCAGATGACGACGTACAAATTGTCCGCTAACAACGCCGTGCTCAAAGTATCTCTCCACTGTCCTAAACGTTTAAGGGTGTCGTTTACTTCGTCTTTAGTGAACGGCCATTTCATTGCCCTCCAACCCCATCTTCGCATCGGGTTACTGCTTTTCCCGTTCAGACGGGTTTCGATTTCTCGGAGTGCTGTCTCGCTTTTCTCGATGAGATCATTCAACGAGCCCAAATCAACTAGCCGATCTCTGTTCGTCGACGCCGTGAGCTCTCGGAGTTTCTGGATGGTGGCGAGATAGGCTTCCACCCCTTCTCGCAGATCCCGGATCTCCTCAGCGGCATGGCGGACACTGTTGAGATACTTGTTGCATGCGGTGACGATGGATGTTGACAGCTGTACGACGGCAATAACGCTCGCAGCTGTTTCCATGATGGCTGTTGCTCCTTCCTTCTGGCTGCTCGAGACGGGATCAAATTCACTCGGACTGAGAGCGGGGTAAACATGGTATTGGTGTATGCATGTAAGCTGTCAGCAAGGCTGTGCGTCTCGAGCTGCACGTGCCAAGACACCCGTCTCAATCTTCCGGACTGCAACGGCCGACCATTTCGTTGCTTCTTTTTGAGATTGCCATTGTGGCTAGCTATCCAATTGCTAGATTGTTGGTGTCAAGGAATCCTCTAGAATTCGGCTGTTCAAAGGATACTGATGTGAGGATTGATGTGAGATCCGACTCCATGCTGCAAGGCAACTACCTGCATAGACACTCCGAGTCAGCTTTTCGCAAAACTAGTTATTCCCCTGCGAAACTTGGATCGATTCCTCGTCAATTGCAAAGAACAACATGGTCGGTGGTGAGAAGATAGAAAGAAGACATCAAGGATGTCACAGCGTGAAAGGTAACTTGAAGGTTGAAGGAAGCCAGAACCTTGGACCTGGAAGAGATGGATGACAGTGTCCCCTTCCAGTGCGGATGCCTGAGGCCCGTAGACTTACTCGCTGTTCGTCAAGGCCAGCTCAGATATGTAGACATTTCAGCTTTCAGGGCAATGCCCACCAAGAACAAAGATTTTATGCTCTTCATTTGCCAAGGTACAATAATTTCGGACGGTCTCGAACGTTAACGGACCCAAAATTTTGATAGTCCAGCCGCAATATCAGCAATCCCACCAACACCACTCCATTTCTGGGATCGTGAATTATAGATCCGATCCAACGAGGATTTTAGATAGATAATCCTGGTCGATGGCATAATGTTATAGCTTAATTGAGCTCCATTTATGTCCCTGACAAATACTGTGGAGCTATCCAGTCACTAGACGTATATCAAGGTCAATCACAGTAACACAAACTAACAAAATAACTGACAGAGCCATTCTCCCGGAGTCGCCATCTAACTAGCAGGAGTTGCAGCACTGTTCGAGACATCCTGACAATCCGGCCCCTCGCACCCCGAGCTGACATTCAAAACACGCTCTTGCAGCAATCTCTCAGTGAACCTCCACAACGCCGCCGAGTTGTGAGCGTGAAACGCAGCCCCAGTGTAGAACGTCTTCCGATGGCCCTGCAAGGAATACAGGTCGCGATAGAATCCACCAGCAATCGCCTCTCCGGACACGTGCAACTCAAACGGGCTGTGATCAGCATAAGCGAGAATCTCCGGCTCGCCTACACCGATGCCTGCGTTTCGCAATTGCGCCACATTATCGTTGATAACCTCGCTCACCTGGCGCTCCGTTAGGTTCGTATAGCCACCGCCAAAGAATGCCGTGACAACGTTTTCGACCGGTGTGGGGAACATAACGTAGATCCCCGGTAATTTAGCAACGTTGTACGGTGTGTCGGCACCCAGGTTGGTAATCTGCACGCCAGGAGGAGCTCCAGGGAGACTCAACACTGTGGCATAGTAATAGCTGTAGATAAATTGGCCGAATAGGCTCTCCTCGCGGGAGTCTAGGTCGAAGACTTGCATGTTGCTGAGCAAAGGCGGGATGGTGATGATGATTTTGTCAGCTTCAATCACTTTTGTACCGGATGGAGTGCGGACATAGATCCGTTGCGTGTCGGAGTCAGAACGATCGGCCCCGAGGACTGTGCTACTCAGAAGAGCATCGTCACCGAGCTCTTGCCGAGCGGCAACATAAAGCTCTTCGTTGGCACCTCTTGCGCTCGACGAAAATCCCAACTGTATGCCTAGCATCACTTCCATACTGACATACTTCATGATGTAGGCAGCGGGATAGTCCATGATATCGTCACTTAACCCTTGCGCCCACAAGGTCAAGAACTCCGCAGCAGGTCGGAGATCATACTTCTCAATGAAGTCCCGGAGAGGCAAAAACAGGTCTTCCGGGACAGGATCGGGGAGATCCCATCCGTCTGAAAGATAAGGGTACTGCATCAGGACTTGGGCATAGCGTGTCATTGCAGCGACCACATCTCCGCTTGGTGGTGGGACACGCTGACCAGTCCTCAGATCAACTCTTTCAGTCGGTGGGGCGCCGCTGCCGAGATTTAGGCCTGTGAGAGGGATGTCGAAGTGCGCAAAGAAATTAAACGCTTCGGTGTTGTTGGCATACACCCAGACACCGTAATCGATTGGTGTCCCGGCAGGGTCGTAGTAGGTCCTTGTGTGTCCGCCTAGACGATCATCCTTCTCGACGACAACGACACTTTGGCCCAGCTCCCTTAGGCGTATGGCAGCATATGTCCCTGACGCACCGCCACCAATGATGCAAACATCGCGAGTTATAACATCGGGATCTTTGTCACCCAGCTCACGCTCGATCTCAGCATCAAAGGTAGGTCGAGAGAAAGCTAGTCCTAGCAAAACGGCAAGAGCCACCAGTCCGGTTGCCCTGAGTGTGAAATACATGGTTGCTGATGCCATGTTAGAAGACCCAGGGCAACACCACACTTATGTATCTGGACTCGTCATCAAGGGAGGGCGTGCGTTTGCATAGCTGAACCCTCCATTTGATCCTTTGACCTCGCGTTACACGAACATTGCTTCACATGGGATCAAGTCTTCCTGCATCCACAGCATTATCGTGCAGCTGAAATCCTGAATGGAAACATTCTTCCATCATCTTTCGAGTCACGGTCGTCCATAACCGGTCAAAATCTCAACACCTATGTCGTCTGACTCTGGCTACCATCACCCGCATGGTCCTCATTTCAAACACGACCAGGCCATCCTTCCCAACCCCCGAATTTGAGCCAATTATGGATCAGATCTGGCAATCAGCCGCTTCATATAGGACACCAGCCAAGGCATTTGTCTTGTGTAGCGCAGGGCCCCAAGTGTGCGAGTCGAATAGCCCGGAGTGGACCAAAAATGTGCCGTGATGATCGCCTGAGATAATCCCGTGGATTGCCTTGATTGCCCTTGTGCGACCGAAAGATTGGCCAGTAGATCCTGGAATGTGAGCGGACATGTCGGAAAATATATTGTAGAAATACATCCTAGGCAGCTGGAGGTGAGGCGGCCAGTGCATGAACCGCTTCAGATTATGTGATCGGAATTGCTCCGCAATGCCCAGATATATAAAAGTGCAGATCTGACGGTGCTCTGGTTCAGTATCAGTCGAAGGCCAGTGGCTTGCAATAGATGAGACAGGGACGCGGGGAAGTCCCAGAAACTGGAGGCCCCAACTCGGCTTTTAGGCCGACCCCCGCAAGTTCCTCCTCCCTCGGATAAGACAACCTTGAAGTATTAGGTACTTATCTCCCAGTAGTACCTCAATCAGTGCATCCTCCTTTCCCATGCGCTGAAACCCAAAAATCTCAAACAACAATATCAACAATGCCCCGTCTCCAAGGCAAAGTCGCTATCGTAACGGGTGCGTGGTTGCCTATTTACGCAATCCCAGGCCGCCCTCATCCAGAAATGCAAGCTAACACTTATTCCCACTGCAGGAGGAGGCTCCGGCTTCGGTGCCGCTATTGCAACTCGCTTCGCCGAAGAAGGCGCAAAGGTGATAATCGCAGACATCAACACTGAAGGCGGGGAGAAGGTCGCTTCATCGAACGCCGACTCTCTCGTTTTCCAGCGCGTCGACGTCACCAGCGTGGATGATTGGAAGACTGTTGTCGACCTTGCATTCAGTAAGTTTGGACGGCTCGACGTTCTTATCAATAATGCGGGCACGTCGTATCGAAACAAGGTATAACTACCTTCTCTAGCCTGGCACCGTCGGAGAATATGAGTAGATTAAGTTCGTGTTGCATGGGCGCTAACAGTTTTATTCCCGGATAGCCGACTCTCGAAGTAACAGAAAGCGAATGGGAGCGCGTCTTCAATGTAAATGTGAAGAGTGTCTTCTATGGTGCGCAGGCCGTTATCGCGCGATTTATTGAGCAGGGACAGGGAGGGTCGGTGATTAATATTTCCTCGACGGGTGCAACCAGGCCTAGGCCGGGCTTGGTTTGGTATAATGCAAGCAAAGGGGCGGTGTCGAATGTATTTGCCCTTCTTCCGTTCCTTTCTTTATGCTGTTAATTGATGGGGCTAATGTGTCACGTCTCGGACAGGCTACGAAAGGTCTTGCCGCTGAGTATGGACCGTACAATATCCGAGTGAACACGGTGTCGCCCCTTCTTTCGGGGACCGGGTTGTTTAGCATGTTCACTGGCATGGAAGATACACCAGAGAACAGGGAGAAGTTCATCGGGAATGTGCCACTGGGGAGGTTGACGGACCCGGCGGACGTTGCGAATATGTGTTTGTATCTGGCTAGTGATGAAGGCGCCTTTGTTAATGGCGCGGAGATGATTGTTGATGGGGGCAAGTGTATCTAAAGCTATCCTGGGGCTCGCCGGACACGTGTGCGGGTCATTCATATATCAAGTTCGAGGTCCCATGTTACGTGAAATTGTACGGGTCAAACATTGATAAATCTTCCTCCAGGAGCCCCATCATATATTGGTTCCCTGAGAACCAGTTTCCTAGCTGCGTCATATGTGGTGCGAGTGGGCTGGTATTCTGTGTCTGGCTCTCTGGATATCTCATCTCTCCAGGCAGCGTAGTACCTGGTGTTTGGACGGGGTTGGCGGTCCATCGAACTGCGCCGTCTTCAACCGGAGGGGCTAAGCCGAGGGCACCAAGATATGAATCAAACTCACGGCCAACGGACGCGAGAGCGTGGCTTTCCTGTGTTTGGGCCTGCGCTTTTGCTTCAATGTACAGTCGGGCGACGTTGCTAAGAACCTGGCAAAGTCGGTGGAGCTTGGATATTGCCGTAGAAAGGGGGCAATAGGGTTCAAGCGAGACAAGAAATTCTTCGAGACGTTCTAAGTCTACCCAGGAGGAGACTTCAATGATGTGACAGAATAGAACAATGAACGGGACGAAGGGGGCGTACAAGACGGTCCTGGTGGAGTCAGACTATCTAGCCAGGTGTAAGGGGGTGGTGCTGGCTTACCAGTGGAAATACGAGAGCTTTGCGGCTTGAGTGGACTCCTTCAGGAGCAACATACACGATTTGTGCGACTGTAGAGCTCCCCTAGCAGCTTCAATGCACTCTTGGATAAATGTGCCTGGGGTGCCCTGCTGTGGTGGAATGGCTCGGTAAATGAGGCACAAGACCGAGAAGCGGCATACTTCATCGCACTTGATATACAAAGTTTCCATGATATGCATGTTTTCAAGTAGAGAATCAATATCCTGTCCGTTGTCAGAAAGAATACCCGGTGAGGATGCAGGAACTGACTTTGAAGGGTTGCATCACATTTGCCTGCATCTCATCGGCCAGCTTCCGCGCTTCTGTCACTCGAGCGGTCTCGGCCTGCCGTAGCCCTGCAGGGCTGTAGAGCTTTTTATACACTAGGCCTTGGATTCTCGCCAGTTCTACCCATACGGGGTATGCAGTTCTCCATATTTCCGGGACATCTAACTCGCCAAATGATCTCGGTAGGTCAATGTCATAGTCTGGGATAGTTGCAGCGCGTCCCAGTCTCAGAGAAAGAGCCCTGTCCAGACAATAGACTGACCAAAAAAGAGTTAGTCTTCTCTTTTTCTCCTGCTTGCCTATATTTTCCATCGACGATATCTGGTGGAATCCCAAAGCCTGGCACAAGCGGGATGCGGTCGAAGTCAGGGTTAAAGCAAAAGATGGTTTGGAGATTTCAATGGCATGTGTTGCCTGAAGCAAGTCAGCATTTTGCGCCGAGCAAGTTTGAGGGCAAAGCTGCTTACTCCCATGGTAAGAGCTTCGATGGACTCGGTATTTGCCGGCAACAGAAGGTGCAGGTTCGCGAGCGTGGTCTCGAGATTAGCTTTGCACATATTAACATACTCCTGGTACTCTGCTCTTATTTGACGATCCTGCGTCATAGAGCTAGCAGTGACGAAGAGTTGGTACAGTCCTCCGTTTGCTATGATGAATGTCGCATCGGAATAGTCCTCCGTAGCAAAATAGACATCACGGCACTTTTCAGTCAGGCGATCGAACGCAACAAAAGGGCAGTATAATTGTAGAACGGAACCGTAACTCTCTACAATCGGTCAGCAGCGGGAATCGTAGGAAAGTTCAACCTCATACCTTTGGCTTTGCGCAGCAAGGGTAAAACAGCGTTCGCAGGCGGCATAGGCATTTTTTTTAGATCACAGCCGGAAAGGGGGTTCTGGTTCGATGATCGAAACTCCCGGGCGGAGGATACTTGACTATCCTGCAGACTGACGAGCTGCTTCAAAGTCGAAAGGGCAGCATTGATCTTAGAAGAAGACACCTGCAGCGGGCTCCGCGAGACAACAGTTTCCAGGAAACTACTCGCATAGGCCGACTGAGCGGCCATCAAGGAACTCCCTTCGAACCCGCTCTTAGATTCTTGCTTGTCCATTGCGTCCCCGGAATTTGAGGCATAGTCCCGGACGCTCGGAGACATATGTCTGGAAACCGGGGTTGCATGATGGCGCATCTGGGTCCCTATATGGGTAGATAAGTTGGCCTTAATCTCGCGAAGAGCTTGTTCTATACCCCCTAGTCGTTCATCGATGTGGTCAATCTTTCTCTCACTGATTGGGGTCAGTCCCGCGCTTAAAGAGACAGACTGAACTTACTATTCGTTGGATATGAGTACGCGTTTCCGCGGCTCCCGAGGTTTTTGGCCGGCCCCTGTAGAGCTACATATGATCTTCGACGTCCGGCAGTTAGCGCACGGGGATCGTTTGTCACAGCGAATCTAGTCGTGGGACCTTCGTTAGCAGGCTACACCCAGCTTACGATGTAACACAGTTCGTGAGCCAAATGCGTACCTTTCTTTGGCGACATTGGTCGCACTACCAGAATTTCAAATGCTGGTTAGCAGAGGGTCACCGCTTAAGTGCATACCTGCGGTTATCCGCATCACTTACCGCACGTCTAACATGCGACCCCTTGCCCTCGCTGTCCGGACTATCGCCTTCCATTCGGTGGGTTTTGCTGTATCTTCAGTCCCTTGTGGTGGAAAGCGACTCTGTCGGCCTAGTTTGTCAGTTCAGGTGTCCAGAGAGAATGACCCAGCCTAGGGAGTCCTCGTCGATGGCTCGGTGCCCGCGGACGCCGAGTGCCAAGTCATTATGTATTCCTCAGGCAGCAACAGGGAACAACAACTTGGATCGAGGCCCAGTTCTACTGAAAATATTGATCATGGTAATTCATGTCCCATTGCTGCGGTCTATCATCTATTCTCTATATATTTCAACTTGCACGTACTCTGTGTCTAGTCTTTGTTGAGTATGTGACGATCAGAGGTAGCCTGTCTGTGGCAGTGCAGAAGTATAGGTATGTCTGACTCGTCAAGCTCACAACCATACTTCTGGTCGGTTCCAGATTTTATGCAACTTTGCCATATGGCTGCATTTCACCAGCAGGCTCAAGGAACTGGTCGCGTGGTCCCTGGGAGGACCCGGGTGGAGGGATGAGTTCCTTCGATGCGAGACGAGTGCGACGGGATCCAGCAAGAGGTGGCGGCGATCAAACGGCGTTCTATAAAGCTAATATGGCTATCATTTCTTAATGCCAATGACAGCCAGGTTTCTGGGGCTCTCGCCATAGTCAAACACAGGTTCCACCCAGCACTCCTTGACACAGTCCTGTTCACGCAGGTATTGCCATCGGTCGACGACAATAATAGCTTCTGCCACGGCAGCGCTGAAAGACATCAAAGTCCACGTCACGCTGAGCCGTTTCTTCGTCGGCCAATATTCGGCGGCGTAGCGTTCCAGCTCTTCGTCGGTAATGTCAGCCATACCCTCTCTCACCTTTTCTCCGTAGACCGGGTCGCGGCTAAGTTTCGTCACTGCTGCGCGAACATATGCCGGAAACGAGGTGAACGCTGCCTTGCGCAGAGAGCCAACGATGAGAGGGTTGCCTACATCCTCTAGATTTTCAGCCTCACTACTGTAGAGATCCTTGGGGATCTTTGGCTTCTGCACAACGTTACGGTCCACAAGTACGCGCTGGAGAAGGGTTCGGTAGTAATGGCGAGTAAAGAACTCCTCTGCATCAGCTGTGCCCCAGTTGTACGGAGCTTGGACGGCCATTGACCTGGCGGTGATGTTCAATTTCACGCCAATTCCACTGTTGTGCTCGTAGTTCTCCAAGCGTTTCGACATTGGAAACCCATGGGGATCATACGCAGCCGCATCCTTAGACAGTCGTGGATGCATGGTTCGCAAAACAGGGAGCTTGTAAGTAGCAGGTCCAAGTCTCTCAGTCATCAAGTTGTAGCAACACCCGATCATGGCAATCGCTTTGACTGATGGGTTCAAAACCAAAGCTCTCACACCGTGATGAACAAGGTTGCCGCATGAGTGCAAAGAGACAACCATGACATTCGGCTCGGAGACCTTCTCGGCAGGGTTCTCTGCCTTTTCTGCATCTTCCACCGGAGTTCTGCTAGCCGGAGTGATGACATCCTTAATGATTGGTTCAAGGTAGCCGTCTTTAATCTCATGTTCAATGTAGTCCATTGGTGCTCGTGGCGTGTTTGACTCTGGCGCAGGCTTCTTAGTAGCATCCTTATTTGTCGGAAAAGAGCCGAGCTCATCCGACGTTACGCTGATATCGCGGAAGATGTTGATTTCTGCAACATCCTCTTCATCAACATTCTCGATCTTCTCCGTCTCGTCCACTTCGACTTTACTTTTGTCTGACTCTGAAATCGGTTTTTGCGCTGTAGAGGTTACCGCGTCCTCGCAATTTTTGCAGTCGACCGATTTCTTGTTGAAGCGCACCTTCTTCTTCTCGGCCAGCCGTGCATATACATCCATGCGATTAGCACCGTTGATGAACTGGTGTCTCCTTTCAATGGCAACAATATGCCTGTTGTATGGAGGACTAGCCAATGTCCTCCCAAGGTAGTTCTGGCCAGATCCAAAGTCCACAATATGCGTTATCCCTTCGCCGCGCTCCTTCTGCACAGTCTGACATAGCGAGTTGACGTACTTCGAGAAATGTGCCACTTCATGATATTTCTTTATCTTCATCCCAACAGCGACCCGCGGCGGTATCGAGGCCTTTCCCGGTTCCTTGGGAGAGAAGTCTCTGCGCAGCGTGAGCCGGCGGACATTATAGACGAACTCTAACAGACTCAGAGGTGGGAAAGCCGATACCCCTCTCCACTCCTGCGCTGCAACATTTCCTTGTTTATATGCCGCAAATAGCGGCTCAATATCGTCTCGTAATAGTAGGTCTATAATGTCTCCGATGTGATGCTGTTCGAAAAAAATTCTCCAATCCTCAGGCAGAAGAGAGGTATATAGGTCGGGTTCGCGCGTGAGGAAGTCTAGCATATGCACACCCCCGCAGAGGTGTCTAAAGAGATCGGATGACGTCGCAAACGACAACAGGGCTTCAACGTAAGCATCGGGATCGGTCCACTCGTCGGGAAGTGGAAGGCTTCTTGTGGCTGGCATTTGGAGGTTTTTGTCGTCTTCGCGTAGATTTTTGCCGCAGTAAGATCAATCAGACTAAAGAGGGGCAGAACGGAATCCGGTCACCTTGCAAGTCGCTGTTTATGGATATCTCAAGCCAAAACAAGCCCCATGAAAAGTTCCGAAAGCTGATAGGGCCACAGTATCCAAAAACAGGCCTTGTCAAGCTGCCGTGAGTGGGTTGTCGGGCGGGAAATGTATCCAGAAATTTTTTGGCGGAGACTTGGCGTTAGGTAGGCTCTAGACTTCTATTATTATTCGCGGGGTGGAAGTGAAAGGTCCAGGTGTCGATGGAACAACTTCTGGGGGAGTGCGGAGGTCAGCCGCGGACCACTTCATCATTCTCTTGTTTCTCGAACGCCAACTTTCTACCTAATCCAGAAACTTCAGGACCGCTGAACCCAGTTGCCAGCTGACAAGCTTTGTTCGATTCAAGATCAACCCAGTACGTACGCCATTATGGGAGTCTGTTCCTGGCGGTGTGTCTTGGTGGCAATAATGGCACCATCCCATCTCTACAGCCACTAGTGAGATAACGCTATTAGTAGACATCCCAATAATTAGTGGTCTAGTGTGATTGCTGATCTGATTTTACAGGCCACTTATAGAATATTATTTGCATGTGCTTTCCACCAAGCTTTCGCGGATAATGTCTCGTCTCCATTCTCTGACCTGGAGGCCTCTCGATGAGCGCCGGTTGGCCTTGTCAGGGCGTTCCCCCAGTCCTGCAGGGAGGAGGGATCCGGCTAGGGATGGTACGATTCCGCGTAATCTATATACTATATAGGCCGGATGAGACTGCCATCAGACCCTTGGTCCTGCATCCTGCAAACTCCGCTTCTTGGTGCACCAGTCTCAGCACAGGGAGGTCCAACAATTCGGCCAACGCGTCATACCGTTGCACATGATACCTCCTATTGTGTGTAATTGTGCATTGTGCGGAGACTTTTTTATACCCATTCTTTCCAGGTTTGAGAAAGGGGCAAGATAGTGCTCTGGGTCTCATTCAATGGACTTTACACTATATCCTCAGAACGCTATGCAAGTTGGATGAGACCGTCCTTACCACCATGGTCAGTATATGCCGGGAGACTGCGACGAGAAAATAAGCACGCGACACTAACCTGCCACGTCCCTTAGAGACCAGCATATACCATGAAGCCCAGAGCCCTTTCATTCGGTGTCATCGCCGACGTTCTCTTTCAAATCATAATCAATGGAGAACTGGACATGGTATTGACTCTGTGTCTTCTCAATAAAGCCACATATGAGACGATTAAATTGCTAGAGCCTCATATCTGCACATGGTTCATGCGGATCAATAACATCAAGACATTCGACCCGATCCTGACATTGAATCCGTACACTGGAAACCAACACGAATTGACGGTACATACTCTTCCGAAGTTCTTGTATCGCAAAGAGCTCGGGCACCACTTAGCGCTCCATATCATACCCTCCGTTTGGGGACCGTTTTTTACCGACGACAAGGCAGAGATGGACCTCCAGAGTCCCCTTCTGCTGAAACTGGTTAAACGTTTAGAGCGAGGCTTGTACGTGCTCTTTCATATGGCAGACATCTCCCGCGATATGGAACGACAAGGGCCACAAATGGCATCGTCAACGTCCCTCTTCACCAAACGCTTGGGGATTTTTGCCAAGATGCTAGACGAGTACCGCGAGTATCCGATAGACAAGCAGAACTTGATGTCGTTCGACCAACACACTAAGCACGTCTATACTGTTCTGAAATGGGGGCGTGGCGAAGCTGAGATTGGCAAGAAACGGCGGCAGTTCAGAAGACACCTTGATGATCAAACGGAGATTGACTTCCACTGCACAATCCGAATGGTGCGACAGTTGCTCGAGCGGATGCTTCTTCGCCACGGACCCAGGTACTGGCATCGAGATACCAGGAATGAGTATAGCGTGATATGGTGGTTCCTCTTGAAACAGCCACCACGGACACTTGCGAAGCTTCTGCTCAGCCCTCAAGACGAGTGCTGTCATTTAGATGGGAGATTCGCCGACTCTGGTTTGGAGAGGTGCCGTTTCTCTAACCCGCTTGACGACTACTGGCAGGCGTGGGAGGATGTCCCGGAGCTACAATGCCATGACTGCGACTGCAAACAGCGAGTGAGAAGCTGGAGCGTAAAGCCAGCGCTGATGGATGCCAAAGGGCGGGAATTCAATCGTACTGCTGAAAGATATCTCAGAGAGGTATGGAGCGAAAGCCATGCTGGTCTGCCCCAGACATTCACGATGGGGATCTTCGCGACAGTGCTGGATAGGGTACAAGAACTGGAAATTCCATGAATTATATTCTTCTTCCCCATGCGATAAAACTATACTGTCTGCCTCGGCCCGCCTAGAACCGTAGTAGTACTCAGTAGGTACCGTAGGTTACAGCCCAGGGCACTTTCACCTGCTCACCGCCCGCGTTCCTCCAGATTCCAGTCAACAACTATCCTCATCCCCCCATTCATCAAGGCTTAACTCACTCGTCAAAGTCCTGTTATGTCTCTTTCCTAGTATATACTCAATAAGACAAACCCATGGATCACACGGACCCCTTCCTCCAAGTCCAGGCGTAAGCTCAAGCGAACACCCGCCTCCCTTTCCCTCCGCAAGCCAGCTGACGTATTCCCCCGTTATCCAGCGACGTGCTCTCAACCCTCGGCACAACAAGGCCCTTATTCTCCTCGTATCTCCGCATCCGCTCTCTCGCCAAAAGCCCATCGAATCCCGAACTCCAGCAAGCGCGCTCCGAGCTCGAAACAACCCTCACAGACCTCACAGCCGACCTAGACGACCTCGTCGAGAGTGTCCGCGCTGTCGAGCAAGATCCCTACCGCTATGGCCTGGAGCTAGAAGAGGTGCAGCGCCGACGGAAACTCGTCGGTGATGTCGGCGCTGAGATTGAGAATATGAGGGCGGAGCTGCAGAAGGTTATTACGAGTTCGGACGCAGGTGCGAACAGCGGTGCGGCGTCCGGGTTGCCGAATCCTGCGGAGTTCGATAGTCTTGCTTCCCCGGGCGAAGAGGGGGGTGATGATTACTATGCGGCTATGGAGCAGGAGAGGCAGATGGAGTTGATGCATGAGCAGGATGAGCAGTTGGATGGGGTGTTTCGGACGGTCGGGAATCTGCGGCAACAGGCGGATGACATGGGGAGGGAATTGGAGGAGCAGCGCATTATAATTGGGGAGGTTGATACGCTGGCGGGTCGGGTTGGGGGGAAGTTACAGAGTGGGATGTCAAAGATGAAGTATATCATTCGGAAGAATGAAGGTGGGTATCATTGCGATGATTTCATTATTCAATCTACATTAAGAGATCCATTCTGCTAACTTGGAGATTAGATACGATGTCTTCGTTCTGCATCGCCTTGCTCATTTTTGTTCTCGTTCTCCTATTAATACTAGTCATTGCTCTGTGAAAACAGAGGCCCAGTCGTGTTTTAGAGAGCCGTGCGCGGGTGCCGCCATTAGACCTTGGTCTTCTTGTGAGGGCGGGACTCCTCCTCATCGTCCTCATCCTCGTCGTCCTCGTCAAAGTCATCTTCGTCGAAATCCGCCATCTCTTCGAAGGATTGGACTGTGTCAAGTTAGCCGTTATTCAGGACTCTGTGATGGATGCGATATACCATAATATTTCAGCGCGTTGGACCAAAGATCTTCGGCGAGGGCAATGGCCAATTCGCTTCCGCTGGGGAAGACCTCGATCATTTCGAAATCATCATCCACCTCGTCGTCATCGTCGTCATCAGCCTCGTCATCCTCAACCTTCTCTCCCTTGAGAGACTTTTCAAACTTTTCATTCTCTTCCTTGGTCGCTGTTGCGGATTGTTCAGCGGTCACATCGCTTCCGCGGTAGCCGAAGAAGTTGAAGAAGCTCGAGCCAGAGGTCTGTCCTTGGAGAGGGAGGGCATCCTCTTCCTCCTCATCATCTGACTCAATAGCCTCCACCTCCGCGAGCTTTTCCATAAGCTTCTTGAACTCGGGCAGCTCGGAGCGCTTGCCACCCTTCTTCTCCGCATCATATAGATCGCACGCAGCATCAAGCAAACCTTTCGTGACATCCATATCCTTCTTCCAGTTGATACGAACGGGCTCCGAAACAAGGCCATCCCAGGTTCTCTTCTTGCCGCTCTTAGTCTCAAAAACCTGCTTGCGCCAGTAGAATTCCTTGACCAGCTTTTCGTTCTCGAAGAACGGGTTCTCTTCGCCGGTCGTGAACTCGAACGTGAAGCGGATGCTGCGCGGCTCGCCCTCGCCCTTCTCGTTGAGCTCGAACCGCTCAACATTGAAGTTCTTCAAGCAAGCACCAAGGATCGCAGCATCGGCAGAGGTGATATGCTCGTCGATGTCACCGGGCGCATTCGACAGAACACGGATCCAGAAGTTGCTCTGCACTTCGGGGTGGGAGACGATCTTTTCACGCTTCTCGAACAAAGGCCGGAAGGAGAGGACGGACTGGCGCACTATCCCAATTTATCTCATCAGCGTCTGTTTGTAACCTTAATCTAACGATACCCCAATTTTATCTTTTTTTATTTTCTTTTCTCTCATTTCCATTTCCACACCCGCCGCGACACAGAGTAGCAAAGTAGGGGAGGTAAAAAAAAACTCACTCTGCTCAACCTCCGCCCGAATAAACTGCTGCTCCAGCAGCGAAATCTCCCTCGCAACCTCTTGGGGCACCACAGGCTCCGAGACTCGCTCGGCAAGAGCCTTCTGCTGATCATTCGACATGGCGACCGAGCTCTTTCTTATTCGTAGGTATACTATGTGAAAAAGCAAATAACAAGAGAGCGTCCAGATTCAGGCGCACAGCGCAACTTCAATTCAGACCGTAGAGTTGGAAAAAGGGAAAAAAAGGGCAAAACGAAGAAATTTCAAAGACGCGAAAGCTCAAGATTAGTTAAGGTAGGTAGGTAGGAGGTAGTTTATTGTACCTTAGTAAGGGATGAGATGCCAAGGGAG
>MU628739.1:0-25968 GCA_025688805.1 Aspergillus egyptiacus
TTTTTTTTTTTTTTTTTTTTTTTTTTTTTTTTTTTTTTGGCCGGAGACTCCATAGCCAACTAATCAGGCAAACTACCCTAGATAAAATAAAGTACCTTACTGTAGCGTGTTCAGACGAGACCCGTACATACATCTATCTATCTATCTATATAAAGTCAAACAAACAGCCGACTTTAGCAAAGGGGGTGTGGGGTTTTGGTCAGAATCCGTGCTCTATGTTTCGTACATTAAAGGTAACGTAAACATAGATCAGATAGATAGATATCATAAGAAAGGTAGGGCTACTGTCACGCTGCAGGCCCCAGAAATAGATAGGCACCCCAGGAAGTACGTACTTAGTAGCTACCTTACCTTACCCTATACCTATGAATACCTAGCTGCATTATATTATAAGACCAAACAACCCACCCTCATATGACTACAACCCACTCACCACAGTCCAAACAACAGGACCCAAGTTCAAGTAATAATAGATTGAATTCACCTATCCTATCAAGCAAAATGAAAATAGTAGCCATTCAATAAACATGACCGTCCCCCGGAAGTCCTCTCTCTCCGGCGCCCCCCCACCCCCCACCACGCCAAAACCAAGCATTTTTCAAACGTGGCCCAAAAGGTACATGGATCATAAGAAAGAAAACAAAACACCCCTTCTCTCCATCGCTTGCTCGATAACAATGTGCTAGGTCCCACAGGATAGGCGATACAGTGATTGATTTCCGTTCAGTTGGGTTTTTGGTTGGTTGGTTGGTCAATGAAACGGGTTGGTTAAAATGAAGGTGGTGGCTGATTTTTTTTTTGGGATTTTTTGTTGTTGTTGAATTTAGACGCGGTTGCGATGGAGATAAGACAAGATGGATGGATGCTCTCGCGGCCATGTTGCGATGGAGAGAAGGGGGAGGATATCAATAGTTGGCGAGGAGTGATATCAACTTTGCTTGGTTTGGGTGGGGTGCATTTGATGGATGGAAACGAAGATTGAGGACTCCCGGGTGCGAGAGGGGATGGTGGATTAGGCGCGTCTACATGACAAGGCAGCCGACGGTGGGGGAAGCTGTTTGCTTTTCTGTTAGCTTGTGGGAATCCTTTGCTTATACTGGGAGTTTGGGAAGGCAAGACGAACCCTTGGTGACGGTGGCCTGCTTAGCGATTTCGGCGGGAGACATGGTAATTGATGGTTGGGGTTTGCGTGAGGCAAAAGATTTGTAGATAGCTGGTTTGGTTGGAAGGAAGATTTGGATTGAAGCTGATGAGGAGGGAGGAAGAAGAAGAGAGACTTGGAGAGGTCTTCGAGGGCTTCTTATAGTTTTTGCAAGCTGGTTGAGAGATGAGCCGAGATGTTGCTACCATAAGAGAAGATGTTGGTGGAGCTGGTAGTGAAGATGAAAGAACATTCACTAGATCATCCAGTGGGATGCAGAGATTGGGCGAAGAGGAGGGCAAAGTGGTAAGAACAATTGCACGTGGTTGATTCAGGGTGGTATTCCTGTGGTGATTGTGAATGTAGTTGAATTCAGGTTGGCGGGTGGCGTGCGCTCAGGGCTTGATATTGTTCTCTGGGAGGGGCCAGTAGCTGCAAGGGGAGGCGATGATTTCAATGGGAGATGCTGGTTTGGGGCCATCTCAACGAGGTTGCTCTGCTACTGATCCATGCTCCAAGGGTCTGTTCCTGAGACAGGGAGATAAAGGGCCTTCCTCATGCGGGGGATGGCAAGCTGATAGCAGGAGCTTGGCAGAAGGCCTATGCATCAGTCTGTGACACCAGTTCTTATATTCTGAAAGATCAAGATAGCTAGACTCGAGCTGCTGAAGCTGTCAACGGAGGGTTGTCGTAGGGTTGGCCAATCAGGGCACAGGAATTCAGATTGTTCTTGGAGAACAATATCAAGTCGAGATCAAACAAACGCCCAAAACGTCAAAACGTCCCGAAATAAAACAAGCGCATAGCGAAGATACTGAGTACAAAGAGACCAATATGAAGCGAAAAGCAAATACAAACTATGTCCAAAAAGTGTGGCAACTATGTGTAGAGTGGCTCTGTCAGACTGTTAAGCGTCAGGCCTGATACAGCCACATCCTCCTCGCACAGGAACATCAAAGGCATCTCCACTAGCGTCCCCTTGACCCGACTAAGCAGTTCCTTGACTGTCCTCAGGCCGTCGGGGCCGGGGAACTTCTCCGAAACGACATGTCCGTACTTGTACGGCGCGGGTGGCCCCTCCATCTTCTCGCCGAACGCCTGCTTGTCGGCGTTTTTGAAGTAGTAGCTGTAAGATTCCTTGTACGCCTCCCAGTTGCGCACGGTATCGTCAGGGACGGAATGGAAGACTTCCCGGAAGACCTCGGTGTTCGTGCGAGCGCGCGTGTTCCAGAGGCTGAGGAAGGTGTCGGCCAGGGGATCGGCAACAATCTGACTCTCGGGCGCATCAAAGTCGAAGTGGTCATGGACGTGCTCATAATCCTGCACTGGAAGCAGGCCTAGATGCTTCCGGAAGAGGTGTCGTCGAAGCGAAGCTGCGAAGCGACTGGCTGTGTAGGGCTGGCCGTTCATCTTGGACTGGACAGGGGTAGTGTCTTCAATGAGAACCGCAATCTCGGAATCGTGGTCTCCCAGCTGTGACCTGTCGTTGACGTTGGCGGATCCGCAAATAACGATGCGGTCGTCGGCGATCAGGACCTGTTTTGTCAGTGAGAACGGGACCCAGGAGAGAACGTTTGCCTTACCTTGGAGTGTACGTAGAGCTCCTCCGTGACAAATGCGTCGATTTCTGCTTCTTCGGGACCTTCCCAGGGCACGCTACGAAGGTCTGGCCCGTTGAGCATGTAACAAGCGCTCACGCTATCCCACTTTCCAGGCCCAGCCTTCGAACCTGGAGCAGGGGAGGAAGGACCGGATGTGTAGGCAGCAGTGGTATCAAAGGCCGGGCGATTGCCAGGTCCAAACCCTGTATTCTGAGGCGCGGATTTGGGTGCGGTGTACTTAATCCGGTCGTAGTTGCGGAGGTTGTAGAAGCGAATGTAATCCATCGGATTGTACCCCTCGTTGGCGATCAATTCCATGATACTGTTGCCGCCGCGGTTGATCGAGTGGTACTGGAATTCCATAATTGCCCGGGTTCCAAGAGCCGCGTCGTCGGCCAAGTCACCCGCAAAGCAGGGAACAGTTGGAATGACGACGATCATCTTGTATTTCTGACCGGCACGGGCTGCACGGAGGATACGCTCAACGATGGCAGCTCCGATCTTGTTTTCCACCGGCTTTTGGGCATCACCCGTTGCGGTGATGAAGAACTGATTCTCAATATAGATACAGTGCTGGCTGTTGCGGATGACCTCGATGTAGGCATCGGCAATCGAATGCTCCGTGGGAGTGCCGTTACTCCACTTGCCGCAGCTGCGCAAGACCTGGCATGACATACGCCCGCCCCAGTGCGGTTGTCCTAGCGCATCGCTTGTCAAGCGGTCATGATACTGATGGATCTGACCGGCTAGTCCGCCTCGGAGCGCATCGAAGTTCTCGCGGAAACGCTTAGGCACCAAGTTGGATGCGGATTCCAGTCCTAGCTTCGAATCATGCGCTCTGTCATGGTCATATCTATCCTCGCCGTAATAATCCGGATTACCCCGAGAGCTGGAGTAGGGGGTTTCCTGAGTGGGCGGAGGTGGGAAATACGGAGCTTGACTTTGCGTGGAGCCCTGGGTCGGAGGCGGCCCAGGAGGAGGGGGTGGGAACGATTGACCAGAATATGCGTAGCCCGGTTGTGGGGAGTGGGCAGAGGGCTGCGGAGGAGGGGAGTACGGTTGCGGGCTAGCTTGGTGCTGAAATCCGGGTTGGTAAGATGATTGGGGTGCATGGCCTGGCTGAGGGTGTTGGATATGAGACTGTGTGTCTGGGTTATAGGACTGCTGACCGGTGTGATGCTGACCAGGCTGATATGTAGGCTGCTGTTGATTCCAGCTTGGTTGGGGCATCTGACCAGCCTGCTGTGGGGATGGAGAGTACGGCCGGTGACCGGGTTGCTGTTGCCCAGGGTGGTAAGGAGCCGGCGGATGAGAACCATGCTGGGGCTGATAGCCATGTCCACTTGAAGTAGGACGCTTGTAAAGCACCAACTTTGAATATCTCGAGTCGTCACGAGACTGGTACTTGCTGTCATACAGAAAGTTCCACCGTTCGACGAAGAGGCGACGAAGATCCTCCACAGCTGGTCCATGGAAGCTCACCGCGACGTCAGACCAACCCATGCGGGAAGTCTGAGTCCGGTCAAGCTTGTTCTGGTTCGGATTCGCAACATCCGTAAAGTCGAGGACTCTGGCATTGTTGTAATCCTGGCCACGGAATACAATCTCTGCAGGGTCGTCGTGAACATCGGCGATAGGATGGTGATGAGTGTCCCAACGTCCGTAGCATAAGTCCAAACCGCCCATAAATACTGTGCTGTCAACGATACAGAGCTTCTCGTGGTGAGCCCAGTAGAGGATCATGCCCTCGTGGATACCATAGACGCCCTTCATGGCATCGAGAGACATCTGGCCGAGGGTCCGAGCATCAAGAGATAGGTTCTGAAGCGAAGAAGTGATCGAAGCTGTCAGACCTTGACGGTCAGGCAGATGGTCGGGGTGACGGAAGACCGCAATATTCGGGTGAAGGTCTTCTAGGTGATGCTTGGTATGGTGAGAAGAAACTGCTCTCGATTAGCACGGTTCTTCTGTTTGACCTGGGAGGGGCCATACGGGTCAATGCCTGAGTGACCTCCTTGTAGACGATAATGTTGACTCGAACTCCCCGTTGGGCGGCGGCATGCAGCAAGCGATCCAGCCGATATTGTTCGTTCCTCGATGGCGGCCGTCTGAGATACAATTCCGGTGAGAGCCACCCTACCGATGATTAGATACCCCCGGGCTACTTCATTGACCATCACTTACAGTCCAAGATCCAGATCGAGTCTCTAGCGGCCTCCAGCGCCCTGGAGATAGCATAGAAATACGAGCACCCATCGACATACCATTGAACATCGTTGCCATGGCGCTCCGGAGCAAAGCTTCCAAATCTGTGCTGCGACTCTGGCTTTGCCCCGTACTCTGCATACGCCTTGGGGTCGATGGCTGTTCCCAAGCGCTGGGCGACTTCGCCACCGAGGTCCGAAACCACGCCCTGGAACTTGCCAAACAAACCCGAAACCTTATCTTTCTTTGGTGGTTTCCCCTGGTTGCTCGAACCTTGGTCGGGACCGCTCGGTTGGGAATAATTCTAACCATATCGTGCAGCCGTCAGTTTGTTTGCAACTGCAAATCTTTGGGAAGGTGACGCGACTTACACCATATCCGCCTGGGGGTTTGTTTTCTGATCCTTGTTGACTTCCCTGTTGAGAGCTTTGGTATGTCTTGTATTTATTCTTCAACAAGCTGAAAGTATCTCCGACGAGACTCCTGGTGTTCCCTTCCTGTCCGGCCCGGTCCGAGTCCTGTCCAGGATAGTGGCCATACGCCAGGTGATCTTCGTTGCGGGACATGGCGCTCTGTAATCCGTATAGAATGGAAGACGACCAGGAAAAGGGAAGGAAAGAAACAATAGATGGCCAGAGAGCGGGAGGTTGACGCTCTTAAGGCTGATGATCAAGCTGAAAAGTGCAGCGTCGTCCGAAAGAGAAGAGCTCAGACGCTGAGAGATGATGAGGGGTCGAGGTTGGCTCAGCTAATGAAATTCAGCTGCCCCGCCATCTTGCTGCTGGACGATGGATCCCGACTTCAGCCCAGCCAGCCCGGCAACCTCTAGCAAGATAATGCACCAACTTTCGCTTATCTAGTATCATCATGAGTATTATCCATCCGACAGGCTGCTCGTAAGCGAACAGCAATTTCTGCTTCAATTGTTTCCCGGACACGACTGTTCATGACCGACCGCAAGATATGACTATGTGGCAGCCTAAACACGATGATGATCCGCAGCGGAGCTGATCCGACCCAGCCACACTCCATCGGTGATGGTCGACCGTCTTATCTTTCTTGGGTTAGTTCCTCGATTTCACTTCTATTTATGGTGGGGTTGGTGTGGCTGCGTACTATGCCATTGAGATTGGTATTCGTGTCGACGACGAACTAAAAGTGCTTGTTTTAGGCAACCGGAATAATGCACTGCAACTGAAGTCCGCGTCAATTGGATTTGCTTCATCCAGTTGCAGAATACCTGGCGCCAAGCGCCGCCAGTGGCCCGAGTCGCACTGACTCGGATCTCATCCTTCAGCATTTTCCCACTTATCGTGATCTAGGACAGCATCGCCGTCTTGTCCTTTATCGACAGCTTGAATAAATAGGAAATGCGTGTCCCCCCAGGTCATATCACGGGAAGCATCATGGTAACCTCGACGTCCCAGTGCGGGTTCTTGCGACTGCTGATTGCAACTACGCGGCTGGTATCCAGACTACCGGGACTTGTTGGTACGAAGACGAGCGTCGGAACTAGATTCACAAGTTCCTATCGCAGCGACTAGACGAATCCGAGGTATTCCAAGAATTACACGGTGCAAACCGGCTGTATGAGAATGTGACTTCCGTGAGGAGAGTCTACTTGAGGACGAGGGAGGTCGCCTGCAAGGGGATTATAAAGAGAGAGAGAGAAAGGCACATCACCAACCCTAGACAGGTATTTCAGTCATGTTGGAATCTATTATTTGTCCGTATATATGTGAATCCAGGCACGTTCTCATAGAATCTATTCCACCATGAAAATGAAAATGAAATCTTCTTCTACCAGTACTAGTACTATTGCTACGATAGCAGAAGGGAAAAAGAAATCACCTACTGAGTCTAAGTCATTAGTACATAGAAAAAAAGAAAGAAAGAAAGAAAAAAAAAAGAAAAAAAAAGTCCCTCACTCCGGCACGACCTTCCCCAAGAGGGCCAAAACCCTCGACAAACAGCGATTTGCCGCCCCGTCTCCCTCGCGACCGTAGAGGGTGCCATTCCCATTCCCATTCCCATTCCCAGTTCCATTCTCCCCATGATGCAACAACAACAACGACAACCCTGGCTGCATCCCGGCCTCCCGATCCCGGATATACAGGTCCCGCAGCACGGCACTAAGCGCCGTGAGCACGGCGTAGAGGATCTGGCGCGCCAGGAGGGCCTCCTCTTCGTCCTGGAGAGCGAGACTGCCCAGTGCCATGGGCGATTTCAGACAGCGGTAGGGAGAGGGCGCGGTGGGTGGGTCTGTTGCTGTTGCGGCCGATCCGGAGGCTGAGGGGCTGTTTGCGCTGGATTCGTCGCTGTGCTTGGTATCGAGGAGGAGGTTGTAGGTTGTGCAGGCGGCGTGGCAGAGGGCGAGGATCGTGTCGGAGAGGGAAACGATGGTGGGTGTTATTGTTGTGCCGTTGGGGTTGGGATTGGAATTGGGAGTGGGAACTTGGTGGTGATGATGACGGTGACGGTGATGGTTCTTGCAGGTGGCGATGGACTTGACGAGGTCGTCGAGTGGCTGGGTGAGGGTTGTTAGGAGGGTGAAGTCGAAGTCGACGGGGGCGGGGACGGCGGTCGTTCCTGGGGAGGGAGCCGGTGCCGGTGGTGGGAGGAGAGAGGAGAGGTGTTGGAGGTCGGTGGCGCAGGGGCAGGGTGAACTGGTTCCTGCGTTAAGGTTGCTGGATGTTGTTCCCTTGAGCGGGGGGGTTGTTAGGTGAGTTCTAATTCATTTTTAAATGTTCTTTTTTCTTTTTCCTTTTTGGTTGGTTTGGTTGGATGGGATTGCTGGGCTTACGGGGTGGGCGGTCCAGGACATGGTCGTGGTTGAGGATGTTGGGTGAGGAATTAGTCGAACCTGAGAGGGGGGAAGGATAGATATAGAATAATAAGGGAAGTAAATGGGTAGGTACTTTTGTTAGTACCTTATGAAATGAACTGCCAGTTCTTTCAAAGCCATCATCTAGATACCTCGGATCGCCCCGGCCCTATTCCATTAGGTACATATTTAGTCTACCTTACTGCTTCCAGATATAGGGCTATGGAGCCCAAGTTAGTGTGCTCTCTAAGCCGCCAGGCATAAATGCTTGTACTTTTGCCCTGGTAAGCTTGTTAAAAGCATACCTTACTACTACCTTACCTACCGACATTCACATGTCTTGCCTGTCACTATGCTACTTAAGTACCCTCTTACTAGGGCCATCCAGACCAGCAGCTGATGATGTTGGTTCCTGTTATATATACTATCTAGGTAATTACCCAATATGGGCCCCGCCCAAACATGGCTGGGAGCGACAACAGAAGGCCATCATATGATTATCTTCCAGAACCTCAGCCATTCTGCACAGTTATAGTAAGTGCTCTTACAACTAAGCAAATAGTCAAGTCAAATAGATGTAGTATTTTCTATATGCTGAAGTTATATAGACTTTCTCGCAGTCATTTTATTCATATGCTAGTAACCTTAGGTAGTCCAGCCCTCAGGACGCGCGGTATACTGCTTAGTAGGACTAGTTAGGTAAGTGGACCCGTGAGCGACTCTCTGGAATACTACTAGTGCTATGGGAATGGTTGTTTTCTTTTCTTGTATCGGGGTTGCGCTGGTCTGGTATTATTTTCTGGGATTCTATTCTACTAAGTGCTGGTTGTGCTTAATCGCAGGGAAGAGGATTCAGTTGGAGAAAAACCACCCGGGACCCGAGGATGTAACCAGGCACTACCTAACTACGTTACTACTAGTTCCACTAGTACAGGTAACTGACTGGATACTCGCTGATAGGCAGTCAGATGGCTCGGGGGATTATGCACTCGGTCGGATCAAGACCTGTGGGGGTGATTATTCAGTTTGCGTCCATGGTTGTTGATATATAAATATAACTATAACTAAGGTTTGTACAAGATGGTTCATGTTAATAGCATCCATAACTACGTATCTTAACTGATTGACTTCGAGAAGCTGCAATCATGATCTCCCTCGACACCCTCGACAGTGCACCACGATTCGTGCTCCTCTGCGGATCCATAGCCTTCGTCCTGCTCATCTTCCTTGGAACCAAAGCCCTCCGCATCGGATCCCGGCCCAAGGGTCTGCCCCCAGGCCCGTCCACCGAACCAATATGGGGAAACATGAGACAGGTCCGGTCGTCCTGAACAGAACCCTTCTGAAAGGCAAGAAGAAAAACTAATCACGCGGACAACAGATAAACCTCCTCTACCCGCAATACCAATACGCGCAATGGGCCAAAACCTACGGCCCCGTCTACACGGTCATGCTCGGCGACACGGCACATCTAATCGTCAGTGGCCTCCGCGAAGTGCGTGACATCTTCATCAAGCAAGGCGCAAGCTCTGCATCGCGCCCGCCCAGCCGGTTCCAGCTGCTCATGCGCGACGGCTTCTTCCCGGGCCTGAACAACGGAGAGAAATGGCGGCAGTCGCGTAAGATGTGGCAGACGGTGCTGAACAACACGGCCGCGAAGCAGTATCTTCCTTATCAGGAGCTGGAGACGCGGCAGCTCCTGTTTGATCTGTTGAACACGCCCGCTCGATGGAGAGACCATATTGAGCGGTATAGCAACAGCGTGGCCATGACGATGGTGAACGGGCGGCGGATTGTAGAGGCTGATGATCCGGCCGTGAAGGAGACGATCCAGGATCTGTATGACCTGGCTGAGACCGGGGTCAGGGGCGCGTTTTTGGATTCCTGGCCATTTTTGTGGAAGATCCCTGGTGCCGAGTGGCTGCTTCCGGTTTGTAGGGAGGCGAAGAAGATTGCGGACAAACATCGGGAGTTTATTTGGAGAAATTATCAGGATGTCAGGGAGCGGACGCAGAGGGGGGAGGTGCTGCCTTCTGTTAATCATGCGATTCAGGAAAGGTTGCGCCAGGGGTGGCCGGGCATTTCGGAAATCGAGGGCGCAGAGATCGGCCATCATTTGCTGACAGGGACAACAGATACGACTGCTTCGACCCTGATTAACTGGGTTGCCGCCATGTGTCTGAATCCGGAGGCTCAGAGGAAGGCTCAGGAAGGTACTTTTCTTTCTTCTTTTTCCTTTTGCCCTTTCCCATAGAATTGGAATGAATTCGGAACTGACGGATGTAGAAATTGACCGAGTTGTCGGTCCGGATCGTCTACCCACGGATGCAGATGCGCCGAAACTGCCGTATGTCCAACAGGTGATCCAGGAGTATGTACACCCCCTCGGGTCTGCTATTCAATACCTCAAGTCTGACCATAATGTAAGGAGCCAACGCTGGATAACAAGCGTGCCACTTTCCCTCCCGCGCGCCGCCAACGCCCCCGTCCACTGGGCCGGCTACACCATCCCCGAAGAAACGGGTCTAATAATGAATTCGCACGCCCTGCACAACGACCCGACCATCTTCCCATCGCCCGACAAATTCCTCCCCGAGCGGTGGGAAGGAAAACCAAACGCAAGTTCGAACGGGGAAGCACAGCTGCTCTTTACCTTTGGAGCAGGCCGTCGTGTGTGCCCGGGACAGCATCTCGCCGAACGATCTCTGTTTCTGGTGATCTCGCACTGGCTGTGGGGATTTGACATTTTGCAGGCTACCGACAAGGAGGGGAAAAGGATCCCAATCGACAAGGACGACTTGAGGCCCGGGTTTATTGTCTGTTTGAATCCGTTCGAGGCGCGGGTGACGCCGAGATCGCAGAGACATGCACAGGTCATAAACCAGGTTTGGAGGGAAGAGCTGAGTGTTTCCCTGGATGAGACGCAACAGTGGAAGGCAACGCCGGAGGGGATTGCCAGGTTGATTTCCAGGGTGGGGAAGTAGAAACGTCTTTAGGAGAGTGGCCGCGCTCAGGCGTTAGTTATGTTATGGTCTCTTTGACGATTGATAGTCTTCAGTATGACATGCAAAAAAAAAAAAAAACTGGTGAAAGAATATAAAGAAAGAAGAGAAAGAAAGAAACAGTCGCAAAGTTCTCAATCCCATAACTGGACCTGCCCACGCAGATAGTCTAATCGTTGCAGAGAATCCGTTAGAACCAGCTCCGCAGCACTGTAGATGCAATCTCCAGGGCGCGTGGTCGTCGTCCGTCGAGCCTCCTGGACCTTGACGGCGAGTTTCTTCAACCGGAGGAGGATAAACTGTTTGAGAAAATTCTGCTTGAAATCCTCGTCGAGGGTGGTATTCCCTACCGTCAGTGGAACCCGACACACTCTCCTCCGGGCACCACTGGCGGGGGGTAGACGTGCCCAGGAGCGAAACGTTCGTCGGGTGGAGCGCGCATTTTCCGTATCGAGTAGCGTCTTCTCCTCGATAATCCAGTCCAGCATCTGTATGACGCGTTCTGTAATGGCCGACATGAGCAGCACGGACGAGCGATTGCTCACACAGGCGTTGCAGCCCAGGATGCGGTCGAGCAGACCGCGCACATGGCGCTCGGCTTGCATGATCACGTCGATCGATGGCCGAGTACTTTCCGGGAGGGACTGGCGGAGGAAGAGGAGCTGCTGAAGGACCGAGGTGTAGCATTTGGCGCCGCAGTCCCCGCGCTCGCTGCTGCCCGTGTTTGTTGACGAAGACGCGGCGCTGAGGGGCGGTAACTGCTCAAGCTCGAGTACATGCGTTGGCGGCGGGGCAATCGGGAGAGTATTGTAATCGGGTAAAAGTAGCGGGAAATTCCCAAACAAGTCCGAAGTAGAAGGGGAATTATCAAGGGGGAATGCGGTCGGTATGGTGTGATCCTGAAGGTCTTGCACAAACCCGTCTTTCGCAGGCATCGAGGCCGCTAGGAACGCTTCGAATGTGGACTGAAAGACCTCCTCCATGGGGTCGATGCCATCTGCGGTCATCGCCGCGTCGCCCGTCAGCCGCTGGGCATCGTCGGCGCGGATATCGGGCAGGACGAGGTCATGGGCAAGGTGATCGTTATCATTATTGTTGTTGTTGGTGGTGTTGTGGATAATGATCGCAGGCGTGGCGCCCGCTGTGGCCATGGTTCCATCCGTGCCGGTCCCGCAAGTACCATCATTAGAGTTATTATTGGGAACAGGGTCTCTGCGACTGGGTGGGTTCGGCCGCTTCGGAGGTCGTCCCGTGCGACGTTGCGGGCTGTAGACGCAGGGCTGACGATGGCGGAGACAGCGATGGCAGGAGGGCTTGTGCTGACTGCATTTGACTTTCGAGTCCTGACAGGCGTCGCAGGACCTGCGGAGACGTTCCCAGCCAGCGGTGGCCTCTGTCGGTCGCATGATGAATGGGGATCTAGGTAAGATACCTACTAATGGGTGGTCCAGGAGCTGGTGGATCTGGAGGTGGAGGAGGGGGGTTGGCGGATGAGATAAGCAGTGATGACTAAGACGTCCCTGTGCTGTGGGTTGGTGCCTTACAGATACCTCAGATACAAGGCAGCAATATGCGTCCGCAAGGGTTTTAACACCAGCGAGGTATATGTACATGTATATATATATAGACACACCACAGATATATATGTATAAAGGTTTATATGGCTCGGATGCAATAAAGTCTCAAAACGGTATTGGAAGCGGCCAGGCTTTACAGGTTGATGGCATTCTTTATCTAACCTTTCCACTAAAGCATATGGATTTGGCAGGATATATCCATGTCAATGCACCAGACGCCGATCCGAGTCATGTCGGTTGGTGAGGAATACAGTTGGGGTGTACGGCCACATCTCCATGTTGCTGATCTAGACCCTGAAGTGGAGAGGTAAGGTACCTTCGTACTATAGCCGATCTCAGGGTGATTCGACCGGGGATACTCGGTTAAAATACTAGTTACCCACTAGTAGTAGTCCTGTGGTAGATAGGCAGGGTTTAAGCACTACTAGCAGTATCTGCAGAGGGATACCTTCAGCTATCGCCCCAAACGCCATTAACTATACATGGACACTAGCCATGTGAGTGAACTGGATTTCACAGTTTCCTGAAGCAATCCCCAAGAAACTTTAATTCCAGTTAAGGATTCTGCTTTTCTTAGCCAGCATGGAGATCTGCAATGTTTCGGCACGGCTGGGGACCATACTAAGGTATCTCAGGATTCACTCCCTGGTTAGCCAAGACGGCTACTCGGTGAATATCATAGCTATTAATGCACCTGTGAAATACAAGCCGAAACTCATGATTAAGAAAAGTTGCCACTTGCAGCTAACAATTAACCGGGATTTTTTGACGTTTGCCCTCGGCCGGGACTGGAGCGCGACCTCCGAAGGTTACCCGTAGGGGTCGGTTACCTAGTATTGCTGTAGTTGATAGCATCTAGCACGCAAAAGCATGATGATATGCAGACTGCACTGTAACCTCTTCCGCCCGCCAGAGGGAGCAAATTCCAGTGTACCCCTGCTAGCAAGTTGGCACCAACCGGGGAAGATAGGGAAGTTTCCCTCAGGTGCTAAGATGCCAGCGCAGGGCAAATGCCAGCGCTAGAACGGCCCCGGGTCCCAGGACGACCGTGGCCAGGATAAGCGCAGCAAAAATGAAGCACCCTGACAGCGGGACGACCGGCACCAGAAGAGCGTAGGCAAAGGGAACAAAAGCCGCAACCAGGATAAGCATGTCATATTGCAGGAATTCGTGGGCAGCTTGACTGAGCACAGAAGATGGAGGGGTGGTGCCACCAGTCAGCGAGAGAGGGAGATAGAGCTCGCCCAGCCGAGTCTTCCAGCGGCGGGCCATGGCGCGGCGGGGCTTTCGATCCACCAGGAGGGCCCCAATCAGCGCATACCAATGCGCCACTGCCGCGGCCACTCCGGCCGCCAGATAAGGGCCAGATTCGGGCACGGCCGGGAAGATCGCCGTCGCCAGCGGGATCTGCTCCGCTAGGAGTTGGAGAAGGCTGAAGACAACTGGAGCGAATCTGTACAAGGCAATGGCACGTTGTCGGCGCGCGACGCTGCACTGTACGAAGGCCGGGAAAATGAAGGCGAACGGCAACAGGGAGCCCATGATGGCGCTGGCTAACAATGCTGAGCGGGTCTGCGGATCACGTACGGGAGGCAAGTTGGCGAAACCGGTTGTTGCAGCTTGCAGCAGGAGGTAGAGCGGGTACACGAAGGCGGCGCCATAGAACTGATTGAAGATGTTCCACATCATCGGCGTGCTTTTCTTCAGTCAGCGGTTTCGTCAGGAAAAGACCGTTACATCGGCGAGCAGAATGGGGGCTACGCCCGGACCGGATCGACTCACATCAAGGCGACCACGGCACAAGAATGCGATCGAGTGGTGAAAAGCATGCAGAGTGCCGTGGCCTGCATGGTCGAGTGGATGTCGACCAGTAGGAGGCGATGGACTGGATTCGACCGATCAAGGAGCCCGTGGTAGAAGACGACCGACGGGATCAGCTTCCTATCCAAGACGTCCAGGTTCGTATAGCGGCGGATCAAGGGAGAGCCGTCGGCAAATCGCCCCGTCTGCAGGACGGCTTTGATGGCAGCACGGGTGTTTTGCTGCGAAAGGGCGACTTTCCAGAGGGAATGGTATCCCAGCCACGCTAGCAACGCGTAGTAGATGGCCCATCCTGGCAGCTCCGAGGGAGATAACGCCAGAGGGAGCTGGAGATTCGAATGTGGTATCATTCCGCGAGGTACGGCGATGCTATCACTAGTCAACCACCGGCCCCGGGGCAGTGGGGGGAGAAAGGTTGTTGATGTATGATGCCGGAGCAGTTGGCTTGAAGGACTGTCAATGACCGGATGCTGTTGATTTCAAAGCCGATCAATCAGTAGCATTTCTAAGCACATCAAAGTACGTACTTTTTCTTTACTCGCCGATGCCCGCGCCGGTCTCTGCATAGATGCTTCGGCAAGGACATTCAGCACTATGAATGGAACCCCCACGCCTGCGGGGAATAACGGTGGTGGCTTCACCAGCAGACGGCACGTAGCGCGAGACCTCATGAATCATCAAATCATTGAAAAAGAAAGAAAACGAATCAGTCCCTTGACGCGTGAGTGGGACCGTTCGGGGCGTTTTGGATGAAGACGGGAGGATCAGTAAGATTCTCACCGAGCCGGAGACCACGACTGCTACTACAACTAGGGCTGGGGAGGAGTACTGGACATGGACGAGATTAAGCCTCGGCATCTTCAGTACTTTCACTGTTGGTCTATCCTGACGTTGTACTGACGATAGGGGGATTCTACAAGTACTAGAGGTTATGCATTACCCAGCAGGGGATTCATGGTTTAGATTCACGGTGGACCGCGCACGCAACTTTTTCAAAAAGAAATTCTATTACTCTTTTGATTATAGTGTAGATTGTCCATCTCTTTTATCTACTATAAGATTAACTGTTTTTTTTAACTTAAAATATAGTCATTACAAAAGAAAATATATTTATTTTATAGGTAACTCTTGTCATCACTAACCCCTACAGTAACCTTCGGGGTCGGTTAACTGTAGATACATATAGTATAGGCCATTAAATATAGTTAGACTATCATGGATCCAGGTAAAAGAAGCAGATGGACAACTTGCACCCTGAATCTAAACCATGGACTCCCTACTATAGGTATTGTTCTTATACAATGTATTAATTAAAACCTAGTGCCCCCTCCACTACCACAAAAAAAAAAAAAAAAAAAAAAAAAAAAAAAAAAAAAAAAAAAAAAAAAAAAAAAAAAAAAAAAAAAAAAAAAAAAAAAAAAAAAAAAAAAAGCATAGCAAACCAAATTAAAAAGATCAGGCCCTTCAATGGTCAAAATCAATGCTTTTGAAAGGACCAACTTTGAGAATGGATCCCTAGAGTCTGTCTACCTTACCGTAGTCAACGTACTCTTTTCAAACAGAGCCATAGTAGTTTTCCGACAATTCCCAGTTAGACAGCCCAGAAACTGAATACCAGATGGATGGCATATCCGATCAGGACTCCATGGCCGAACAGGATAAAATGTGGATGAAAAAGAAAAAGCAAAACATATATACAAGAACCAATAACTTCACTACCATGAATCAGATATCTGATCCTCTATCAACCCCAGCAACCAAACATCCAAACATATACCTAGCGCCCGATGTGATAGGAAAGCTGCCACGACATGTCCTGGCAATATCTATACCAGACAGCTATCACCTTTCACAATTCCACCAGTATACATAGCCGACGCTTGAAATACCTTCCAGGGCGAAACCACAGATCCCCAGCGTCCATCCGCTCCTCATCCTCACCCCGCACAAACGCCCGTGAACCCCCCAATGTCCGAAACATACCCGACAGGCAAGCCATAAATCAACGTCATCCAGTACCCCGTCCAGAGGAAGCCCAATGCTCGTACAAAACCTATATATCCGCGATCAGCAACAAGCCCCAGCGACAGAGGGATCAAAGTCTCAAAGAGAGAGAGAGGGAGAGAGGTAGAAGATAGCACAGTACTCACCACCATCCCTGACCCCAAGCATCCTCCCAGAATGCTTCAGCAAATCCTCCACCGTCACGACGGCCGCATACGCCGGCATCTGCCAGAACATGCCCCAGCCGTACCGGCTTGACGGGATCAACAGATGACACGCGTAGTGCTGCACCCCGGAGACCAGGAACCCCACGTACAGTTTACTGTACCGGTGCAGGAGCGAGCCCTTGGGTGCCTCCAGCGCGCCCGCGACAATCTCGCCGCACCGCACGAAGATCTGCCGGAAGATCTGGTGCCAGACGCGGCCCCAGAAGTTGCGCACCGTGTACAGATCCGCGGCGTGGCCGAAGATGCCGGGCCAGCGGGCGGGGCTGGAGAGGTGGGTGCCGACGAAGAGCAGGGAGGCTTTGCGGTATTCGGTGTCCAGGAAGAGGCTGTCGCGGAGTAATTGGAGAGCGACGAGGGCGTGGCGGGTGGGGAGAGGGAGGGAGCGGAAATCTACGGCGCCGGTGGTGGGCCAGAGGGCGCAGAAGGCGTGCTGGCGGATTAGGTCGGAGATGTATTGGTTGAGGAGAATTCGGCCGGCGTTGGAGAGCAGAAAGTCCCTGGTTACGAGCAAGTCAGGTTAGCAGACCGGGGGCGCTGGGGGCAGAAAGCATTCAAGCCGTACCAACGCGATTGAGTCTGCTCCGCGCCTTTTGGAAGATGCTGATCCACAAAATTCCAGCCCTGGCCGCGCCAGCAAGACCACAGCTCCACGCTCCATTTCAGTTTCGTAAAGAAAGGCGTACCGCGCTTCGCGTCCTTGGACGTAAGTCTGGTTCCCTTTTCGCTGGTTTGGTGCAGATCTTCTTCAGGCGTGCCCGCGACAAACAGGAGCAACCAGCGCACGGTAATCGAGATCATGAAGATCGAATCCATGAAGAATGCTGGACCAGCGACCCAGTGTGTAAGGACGTAGAGCCATAGACTGGTGAACGCAGTCAACCCTACGACCACCCGCGTCGGACCCGGCGGAGGCAGAGTGGTGAGGATGGCGACGGCCATGAAGGAGGGAGTCAACAGCTTGGTTGCCCAGATGGGCATTGCCTCGCGTGTGAGGTAGGATTTCTCCAGCGCCAGTACATTGCGGCGTAGGGTTCCGATCAACTCGTCAGCCATTGCAGCAGTGCGTTTGTCGTCGGGTGCCAGATGGCGAAGGAAGCGGACGGTCCAAATAGAGGGTCGAATGCTGGATGCGAAGGGATGGAGGAACCGCTCTGGGAGAAGAACGGGCTTCGTAGGTCGTCGCCATCACTCTGCGCCGGTTTCAGGGAGGTTCGAGGTGGAGATAAAGAAAGCTGCCGAGCGACTGAACGTGGTGGTGAGACTCTCTCGGGTGGTTTCTTGGTAAGCAAGCTGGAGGCTCGGGGGGTTTTGATACCAGATCGAGGAGTTTTCGGGCGTCGGGATGAACATAAAGGGATGACAACACTCTTGAGATTGATAATCAAGCCAATGCCAGGGACTTGAAGTCCACTGGGTTGAGATGCGTTCATTAATGTTCTACCAGTAGATTATTCACCTCCAAGCTGTGTGCAGCACCGGTCACGTGGGCTACAGCTAACCCTAATCCCCCGTCAACTGCCCGATGAACTGTCTCGAGATCGATGGAGCCCCTTGTTGTCGCATGGAATTTGTAATCGTTCTGGACAAGGGATTCTTCACAAACGACAAGCATTTGTCAGCCGGAAATCCCTTAAGAGACCCTGTATAGCTGTTTTCCTAGACGAAATCGTAGCTGGCAGACGACAACCGGACCTTGTCAACGCTATAATCTCTTCAGATCAGACCATTCAGCATCTGGTCCCTATCAGACACGGTCTCTGGTAAACATGAGTGCTCCCGCTGAGTTCAAGGCCGAGCCCACCATGCAGAGTGATGGCGGCCCTTCCGGCGACACCGAAAAGCAAGAGAGGTCACCATCATCCTCCGACAGCGACCAGCCGAAACAGGAAGAGCAGAAGAGCCCACGCAATGTCCACGGAGTGCTCTGGATCGCCGTCGTCCTGGCCATCTACAGCTCCACCTTTCTGTTTGCCCTGGACAACACCATCGTGGCCAACATCCAGCCCGCCATCATCGCATCCCTGGACGGCATCGAGAAACTCGCCTGGTCGGGCGTCGCCTTCGTCATGGCCTCCAGCGCCACCGTCCTCACCTGGCTGCAGATCTTCAACCTGTTCAACATCAAGTGGATGTACATATTCTCCATTGCCGTCTTCATGGCCGGCTCCGCCATCTGCGGCGCCGCCTCCTCCATGGACATACTCATCGGCGGCCGCGTCATCTGCGGCGTCGGCGGCGTCGGCCAGTACGTCGGCGTCATGAACTTCCTCCCACGTATGACAACCATCCAGGAGCGGCCCGTGTACATCAGCGCCATGGGCCTCACCTGGGGAGCCGGCACGGTCCTCGGCCCCGTCATCGGCGGCGCCTTCACCGATAGCTCCGCCGGCTGGCGCTGGTCCTTCTACATCAACCTCGTCGTCGGCGGCGTCTTCGCCCCCGTCTACCTCTTCCTCCTACCATCACTGCATTCGCAATCCGTCCGGACAACCGTGCTGGACCGCCTCAAGCACATGGATCTCGTCGGCACCCTCCTCCTCATGGGCGCCTTCGCCGCCGGCGTCATCGGCATCAACTTCGCCGGCGCCCTGTTCCCCTGGGACGCGCCGGGGATTATCGTGGCGATCGTGCTCGGCGGCGTGCTCTTCATCGTCTTCGCAATCCAGCAAACCTACTGCATCCTCACGACCGAGCAAACCCGCATCTTCCCCGTCGAGCTTGTCACCTGGCGCAAGCCGCTCATCCCGTTGCTCTTCGTCTGCGGCTGCTGCACCGGCGTCTGCGTCACCGTCCCCACCTACGTCATCCCGCTGTACTTCCAGTTCACGGCCGCGGACGAATCCTTGGAGTCGGGCGTCCGCCTCCTCCCGTTCGTCTGTCTGCTCGTCTTCTCCTGCGTCGCCGGCGGCTACCTCGCCGGCCGCCTGGACTACTATATCCCCTGGTACATCATGGGCGGCGGGTTCTGCCTCATCGGCTCCGCGCTCATGTACACCATCAAGCCCGAGAGCTCCCCGGGCCGGACATACGGGTACAGCGCCCTGATCGGGCTCGGCGCCGGCATGTACCTCCAGCTGGGACATGCCGTTGCACAGGCCAAAGTCAAGCCCGAGAAGGTTCCCGCCGCGGTGGCTTTCACAACCACGGCGCAGCTCAACGGGCTGACATTTGCTCTGGTCATCTCGCAGTGCGTTTTCGTTAACGAGGCTGCTAAACGTAAGCCCACTGCCTCCCTCCAACAAACCTAACCAACTGCATGCATGCCTTCTGTATATCTCAGCCGTTGCTAACGTATCTCACTCAACCAGGAATCAGCTGGATCCTCCCACACGAACCCCGGTCCACCATCGTCGACGCTATCTCTGGAACCGGTTCGACATTCGTCCAGGAGTTGCCAGCCGCCACTCAGGCGAAGGTGCTCGCGGCGATCGTCACGGCCATTGATCGGACATATATCCTGTGTATTGTTGCCGGGGCGGTGACCTTGCTGGCGACGTTTGGAATGAAGTGGGAGCGGTTGTTTATTGTTACTGCTGCTGCTGGTTAGGTTAGGTTAGGTTAGGTTAGGGGTTGGGGGTGGCGTGGTTTCTGAGTATATCAAGCAGTTCTATCACTCTCCAGCGTAGCATGAGATCTGTCTTGTTGTGTATTCTTGTGGTGTATTCTGTTTGTGAAGGTTCTTCTAGATAGTATCTTCCAGTTTCTCATTTTCTTTGCTTTGCTGGCTTACTTCGTTTCATTTCCTACAAGGTCCATACTGTGGCAGTCATGGATAGATTTAGTATGATATTCTAATTGTCCCTTTACAAAAGTTGATATCTCTGCTATCATTATTTGAAAACAATGTAACCAAATAAAATGAAATTTCCCTAATTCCTTCTGACAAGAACAAACTACTTTCACACATACAAGTACGTTTGTATATGTTGCTACATCCCCGATTTCGCTTCAGGCCAACTCGTCCGCCTCAGCGCCCGAACATAAAAATTCACCGGCCGAATCACAATGAAATCGGGATCATACTCAATCGCCTCATCCGACGCATTCACAAACCGATACCGATACACCAGCTCCGCAAGCGCAACCTTGACCTCCTGCAGCGCAACATTAAACCCAATGCAGCCCCTCGGCCCCGCCGCGAAGGGAACATAGACGCTTCGATGCCGATTCCGGACCTCATCCGTCTCCCAGCGATCAGGGTTAAACCGGTCCGCGTTGTCCCAGTGCGCCGCGTGCCGATGCAGATGCGGGATGCTGGGGATGAGGATCGAGCCCGCGGGGAGACGCCACCCGCCAGGGAGGATGACTTCCTGTTTGACGTTGCGGGCGGGCTGGAAGGATGGGCTATGCATGCGTTGGGCCTCCTTGACGAAGGAGTCGAGGTAGGGCATGTTTTGGATCTCGTCGTAGGTCCATTGTTTGTCTGCGGTGGCGCCGTGGTCGATGAGCTCTTGCAGGAGGCGGTCCTGGTGACCTGGGTAGGTGGTGAGGGAGTAGATGAGCCAGGAGAGAAAGGCGGAGCTGGACACGAAGCCGGCGCCGACGAGGGCGAGGGTGTTGCTGAGGATGTAGTCGTGGCGGAGCTTGGAGCCGGATTCGTCGGTGGCGCGGGCGAGGTAGTCAACCAGGCAGGTTGCGTGGAGGGCAGCGGTCTGCATGGGGAGGGAGGCGCTCTCGGTGTTTTCTTCGGCATTTCTTTTCTGGCAAGCGAGGACGGCTTCCTCGATTAGGCTGTAGAGTTCTTTGCGGGTGGTTTTGAGAGCGACGGGGTCGCCTGGATACTATTGATTAGCAATTGTAAACTGTTTGCATGTCCTTATGTGTGTGCGCGCGTGTGTGCACATACCAAACGGAAGGTAGGAGTACCAAGCTCCTTTGGTTTGCACCCGGCGATTGAGGATCAGATACCGCTGGAGCAGGACGATGATGCGGTGCATCGGGCTGTCGACTGCGTCGAAATGATGCAGGTCAACTCCAAGAACGAGCTGGAGATGACCTGGGCCGCGAGCTTGGCCGTCAAATGGTAGACATTGAATGCCTCCCCTTTCTCGTCGTAGATGTCGAGCACTCGGAAGACCTTGTCGACAGACCGCTGCAGGAGAGGGGTGTAATGGCGGACGGCGCGGGGCGTCATACTCGGCGGGATGAACTTGTGCGCTTCTTTCCAGGCCGGGGAGTCTGTATCGCATAGAAAGAGCGCAGTTTGGTCCCGGATTCCAAAGAGCGGGTGGTCTGTTGCTGACGGCGCCTTGGTGAAGAATTCATTGTCCCGGAAGGCGAGAGCGGTGATATCTGGATCGTTGGTCAGGTAGGTGACCCGCCCCATGTTGTCGGTGCGGATGACGCCGCCATACTTGTGGAAGAGGCGCTGATGATTCCCCAGATGGTCCGGGTAGACCTCAAAGTGGTTTCCAAACGCTGGGATGCCGTGTGGTTGTTGGGGGTCGCGGACCGGATGGTGGTTTACGCTGATGCCCACGGGTTTTCCTTTGAGTACCTCCCCAGCAGAGTCCAGGACCGAATCCTCACGGTGGAAGTAGATAGATTCTGGGGAAAGAATGTTATACACTCCTGCGACGCCGCGGCGCAGCTCATCCAGCGTCATGGATTCGCTGACATCGAGCTGGCGCGTGGTGCTTGCTTCTCGGCCAAGCAGGGAGAATGTTTGCACGGTCATTCTGAATAGAAATACTGGGAATGATATCCTTGGTAATGGGAGAGAGCATCTTCATGCGACATTAAATCGACATGACCGGATCGGCCCTTTTGGCCTGTGATCGAGAACCGCCCGAACCCCCCGGGGAACAGGTTATTTTATACAGGCAGGCTTCTCTTATATCGGAGCATCCATCCATTCGATCCCAAAAAAGGCAGCCATGGACATGTCAAAGGAATATACCTGGGCAGAAGTAGCCCGTCACAACAGCGCGCAGGATCTCTGGATCGTAATCGAAGGAAGTGGTATGGAAGCCCTAATCATGGCATATATCCAACCCAGCAGCTTACCTGAATAATATCCAGTCTATAATGTGACGCACTATCGAGAAGACCACCCGGGAGGTGATGAGATCCTTCGCACCTTCGCTGGAAAGGACGCGACCACAGAATTCATAGATGCTGGCCACTCGCAGGATGCCTATGCGAAGCTCGAGACGCTGCTGGTGGGAAGTCTACAAGGATCCAAAAAAGAAGCGAAGAAAACGCAACAAGCAACAGCTTCAGTCCTGCCACTTGCCGAGATCGACAGTAACAGACCGAAAAAGATAGACAGTCCACCGGAGACAGTCAAACAGAATCGCCTTCCGGTGCTGCTGATCATTCTCCTAACAGGGGGAAGCGGATGGATCTTCTACGCTTCGAATGCGGGTGTCCGACCAGATCTCCTCCGCATATCATTCCCTGGACAGGTCGGACAGCCCAGCGGGTGGATAGGCTACGTGGGCGGCTTCCTGACGGCCATCGCGATAAACAGCATGGCGGCAATGGTTCTGGGGATTCGTGCGAAACAAACTCTCCTGCAGCGGCATCGAGAGCTGGAAGAATATCCCCGCGTCAAGCAGCCCCTTCTACCGATCTGTGCTCCTCGAGCCCCCGTTACCAAATCCAACAGGACACAATTCCTCAAGCTCATGGGGCGACAACCAATAGCGCCAAACGTGTACAGACTGCAGCTCCAAATCCCCGAGGGAATGGCCATGACGGTCGGGCTAGGCCAGCATCTGAAGATACTCGCCGATATTGGCGGAAGCCTCCTCCAGCGCAGCTACACCCCTGTTTCCGAACTGACGGAAAAAAGGACCATAGAATTGGTGGTCAAGGTATACCCGCAGGGCCGTATGGGAAGTTATCTCCGTAACCTCCCCCTGCACTCGACGGTGTCCGTGCGCGGGCCCTTTGGCAGATATTCCCCGAACCCTGCATGGGAATCCCTCGCTTGCGTTGCAGGGGGCACCGGAATTTCCCCGATCTACCAGGTGATGCGCGAGTGGACCGGTGAAGTAACCCTGCTCTATGGCAGCGAGAGCTGGGAGGAGATCCTGCTGCGCGAGGAATTGGATGCCCTGACCCGGCGGTTTCCGGGGCGCATCAAGGTGCACTACGTTCTCGGACAGCCGCCGGCAGGCTGGAACGGTCTGAGTGGTTGGATAACGCCGAAGATGATGGAGCAGTTCCTTCCTGCACCTTCCCGCAGCACCGGTTTTCTGATGTGCGGGCCAGAAGGCATGGTGCGGGCCATTCGGGGCCATTTTGAAGCTATCCAGGAGGGCCGGCAAGAGAGGGCGGAGTTCTTTGTGTTTTAGCAGGGGGATGTGCACCTCTCCAGAGTAACTATATAACCAGTAGTAGGTAGAGAAAGAAAGTCCGAATGCCTTATTCACCATCGGTTTTGCCCGCCCCTATACTACCTACCTACCCACCATGCCAAAGATCCTCTGCCTGCACGGCTATGGCACGTCCGCCTCAATCCTCGAACACCAGCTCGGACCCTTCATAGCCGCAGCCGATGCCAGCTACGAGTTCGTGTTCCTCGAGGGTGAAATAGAATGCCAGAAGGCGCAAGGTAAATCCAGCCAGTCCAACATAGTCATTCTCTTCCCGAATAGGAAAAATAACCCTGACCTATCTCTCGCCCCGCCAGGCGTCGGCAACTTCGTGAAAGGGCCCTTCCTCTGCTACAACGCCAGTTTCTCCCCCACTGATATCCAGAAATCGTGCGACATGATCGACGAAATGGTCGAAACAGAGGGCCCCTTCGACGGCATCCTCGGCTTCAGCCAGGGTGGCTCCATCGCTCTCTCCTACCTCCTCCAACGCCAAAGAACGGGCTTCCCACCACTCTTCCGCTGGGCTGTTTTCTTATCAACGGTGATCGCCTTTTCCCCCGACGCAACCTTCGGCAGTCCCATCTTGGCCAGGCTCACTGATCGCGAAATCGCCCTGTTGGACGGCTACCCCGCCTCCGACCTGTCAAGTCTTGACGGGCCCACGCGCGCCTTATGCGAGACAACTGCCCGAACGTTTCACTCCGCGAAGACGGGTGGTTTCATTGCACCGGATACCGCCGGGGTGCTGTTTTCGAGACGCGATGATCCTCTGCAGCCGCGGGTCTTCCACCCGGCGCTCCTGGCGGATGCAGATCGGATTACGATCCCGACGGTGCATATTACCGGGAAGAAAGATAATGGGTTGATGGTGGAACTCTCGGTTCTGGTGCAGGGGTTGTGTAGGCCTGGATTGGTGCGGGCGTTAATGCATTCGGGCGGGCATAATGTGCCTCGTGCGGCGGGGGATGTGCGGGCGGCCTGGGCCGCAGTGGATTGGGCAGTGCAGCAGAGTCAGAAGTTGGCTGGTTGGTAAGTTTGGACTGATCGAATTCTTGTTTGTAGTTGCTATACCAACGTTCTCGGCAGGCATTCAGTGCTATGAATGGATGGTCAGTTGGTAATGGTTATCAATCTCTGTCATCTGTTGTACATATCGGGTGTTGCTCCTATGGTAACGAAGCACCACATGGCTTGGTAGTAGTATATCGAAAGTGACTTCGTTAGGACCGATAGTAATTCTCCCTTCTTCAGATGCATACCCTTGAGACTTGGTCGGTCTGTTCTTGCCCTGGTAAACTGTCGGAGTAAGAGCAAAGTACACGAGCGGATGGAGTTCCGACAATCGCTGAAGCCCGTTTCTAGAGCCGCAAAAGTCCCCGGTCAGTGGTGAACCTGGCGGTACAAGTATACATTACTACCTCACTCTGGGAGCTCAGCTTCAAACTTACTGTATAGACTCACTCGACCAACAAGCCTACTCAACCATGCCTTCCGCGGATACACGCAAATATGGCGACGCCACAGAACCAATTGCCATCGTCGGCATGGCATGTCGCTTCCCGGGTGAAGCTACCACGTTATCCAAATTCTGGGAGATGATGGAGAATGGCCGGGCAGCACACTCTGCCGTTCCATCGGATCGCTTTGACGCTGAGGCCTGGTATCATCCGAGCCATGAGAGGAAGGGATCGGTATGTCTCGTCGTCATTCCTGTCCGATTACTATCCGTAATGCTATGTTTCGCATTACTGAATCCAGCAACGTCTCTAGATCCAACCACGGAGCGGATTCTTCCTTGCTGAGGACCCTGCTGTCTTTGATGCACCCTTCTTCAGCATGACGGCTAAGGAGGCCGCAGGGATGGATCCCATGCAACGAAAACTGCTGGAGGTCTCGTATGAGGCATTTGAGAATGGTAATTGCTTTAACCACAAAGCCGGAGATCGATAGATTGACCATGTTAACCTAGCTGGGATCCCAATGACAACATTGCCCGGTTCCGCCACTGGAGTCTACACCGGCGTCATGACGAACGACTACGAGTTAATGACAGCCGGAGACCCCATGCAGCTGCCCCAGAATGCAGCATCAGGCACCAGTCGTGCAATGCTGTCCAATCGAGTCTCCTGGTTCTTTGACCTTCGGGGGCCCAGTTTCGCCCTGGACACGGCTTGCTCGTCCAGTTTGTATGCGTTGCATCTGGCCTGCCAGTCCCTGCAGATGGGAGAGACTCAGCAGGTA
>MU628740.1:0-25626 GCA_025688805.1 Aspergillus egyptiacus
AAAAAAAAAAGAACAAGCTAATCATGAGCGGTACGAAGCCCATGATCCTCCAAACACGAGATCAGACCGAAGATCATGGCCCCAGCTTAATGTCCACGACTCACTTCAGTAAGGCATCAACAGGCATGCACGCAATCCTCCCGACGCCTTGTCAACTACTAGTAGTATCGAGTGGATAAGCTCATGCCATAGCAGCAGCTCTGTCTTACCTTCTTACTTCGGCAGAACTTCACCCGTAGCTCCGGTTCGGGATTACTGGGGTTCTGAGGCCACAGCATCCCGGATCTTGCAAGTTGAGACTTGAGACCCGTGGGAATTTCCCGCAGTCTGGTTCCATGGGTTGGACTGTTCCACACTCGGCACCCTAATCAATCAGATCGGTCACAGTTTGTGCAAGCGGAGATGGTGCTGTTGTTGGTTGTTACAGTCTGCTACAAGTCCACTTGTCTGTATAGCGTATCTACCGTATCTACATTCTACCATGACTTACTTGGTGGTGCATGCAGCTCGGAGGTTCGAATCACCGGCTAAAGAAGGTCCAATAATAGAACACCTCACCCCATCTGTGCCACTATAAAACCGCACCGCATCAGACGATATGAGCCAGCCACTGAATTATTTCACCTAAACCACCATACATACCTACATTGTCGCTAACAGTTAAATGTTATCAGTGTTTCGTGGCCAGGCAACTATATGAAAAATGCCCGACCGAGAAAACGTGGCTCCATGAGGATGGAATAACGAAATCTTGACCTCCGAAGGAACGTGGCCAAACCACAAGTCAGCCAGCCCTGTTGACCTCCAGGGCGAACTTCTAAGCGTAACCAACAACGCTGTTTCGAGGCACCGAAGCTTTAAATAGCACATGTGATTTAGCCTCAATAGTTCATACCATACAGGAACCATCGTCCAGTAAGAAGTTGAACATATAGACCTGCTATATATATATATATATATATATCTACTTCGTGTGGTTGCCAAGCATACCAAACCTGGGCTGTCCAGAGGTATTCCTCCTTTGGAGACTGATTGTCGCCAATCATGCTTTGGGCACCATTCGCTCAACCTCACTGACAGTATCAAGTATGCAACTGGTCTTCTATCCAGCGCTGCTAAGCATCGACCCAACGTCTCGAGTCTTAATCCAGTAGACTAAGGTAACGTAGTCTATACAGAATCCAGACTCCGCGGCTTGAGTTGAACCCGCGAACTAGCGCATGCAGATCCATGTACGCAGTAAGGAGTTCCCGCGTGATCGACCAAGCAACGTCGCCGTTTCACCTTTCAACTTTCCGCGTCATCATATGATGACGATGCCTTTCTCGCAGGTTCCAAGCTGACTTTCTGGTATCAATAATAATAAGACGGGATATCACCAACCGTTTCTGGCAGAAAGTTGCCAAATGTCAGTTCGTGCCTTGAAAAAGTGCACCGGACGGGACTTTTCCCTTATCAACCTCCAGTCTCCCATAGATAAGCTGCATACACAAGTTCTTCGTCCTCCGCAGGTAAGGTACTAAGGTAGGTAGATAACAGACTATGGGCATATCGGTCAACCTTCCATCATGGGTACGGGAGTACAAAGCTACATACAGTCAAGCACACAGCCAAGTGGACTCCAGCTACCATTGATGATTACCCCACAAAACCAGACCGCTCCTCGTCCAGTTTCTCATTATTATTATCCCACTGCATCAACCGACCCGACAATCAAAGTTGACCGGCGACCGCGCGATCGCATCAATGGCAATCGGCCGCCTGCCAATGAACGCCCAACACATCCTGCCTAGACCGCAAGATGTCCGCACGTGTATGCACGCCAAAGCAATCTCGCTGCGCACGAGTCCAACTCATCTGCATCTATCCAAGACTCCAAGACCCTAACTATCCAAGGGAGCTCCGGAATCGGTCGCGTTCTCTGACCTGACAGGTAAATCCAGCCGATCGTCGTTCCGCTGTTAGTTATACCAAGCCGTCAAAAGCAACTCACCCGGCGCTATGATAATTTAATATCCGGGGAAGGGTCGCCAAACCTTGGTCCCTGCTCCAAATTATTCAGCGCGGAGTACTGGAGTACACTTGACACAATATATATCTACTACCGTATATATCTATACATACCGCGTTCCGCTATTGCCAAGCAACGTCAGTTTCAATTCGCAAAAATGGCCTATGAGAATGAGTCGACAACACCACTAACCAAGCCCAAATCCTGATCTTACATGGCATGCCCTGCTGAACTGCGCCATGCAGACCAAATAATAACACATAGCAAGCGCCCAGCCAGCCACCACGACATCCTCCCCTGTAAGGCCGCCCAGGGCTGTTCGCATGCACGCAGCGCGCAAGGCACAAGCACACCCAACATGGGATGCAATCACATCCGACATTCCCATACCATTACCTGGAAGTATCGGGTACAACCTGAGCAGATCGCCGGGGCGCGGTAGTATGTTTCACATACAATAGTGAGCGACTCTCGCTAGGTAATTATTTCCGAACCCCCTTTGAGAGACACTCTTGGCTCTAGGACCCCTACCTACCGAGGTACGTACTCCGTACCTTACTGATTCAGTCCGTGCCCGTCTCCCACCTGCATACTGTGTCTACGTCTAGTTACTCTGTAGATATACTTAATAATATCAACCGCCAGAGATCCAGGGGCGAGTGCAAAGTTTCAACGTAAATGCGGGTGTGCACTGTTCCGATCTATCATTGGACTTTCTTTCTTTTCCTCCTTTAGTTCCTGCATGTCGCTGGAATGGGAAATTTGCTCAAGTGGGGTGAGTGGCCTACCGAGATCTCAGAGGCTCAGACTGGAGGAGTGGAGGCTCGGTTACTGCAGTGCCGTGTATCTAGTCTAGACTAAGGTACTTTAGCTTAGGTAGGCTGAAGCAGTGAAGGCCCGCTCGCTGGCGTCTCATCTCGGGGGGTCGGGACTCGGAAAGCGGAGGGAATTATGTAGGTAAACAGTAGGTACTGGACTTGTACTGTACAGTAGTGTACCTATCATGAGGTGTACGTAGGTACTTACTAGTACGTTAGTAAATGTAGTAAGTCTTGTGTCGAGGTATGTAGGTATTTTTGGGAAGAAGTTAAGAATGCGCGATAATGACCTTCTCAGACGAGGTAAGGTCCATAATTTAGGTAACTAGGCTGTGCGTTTACCTTGGGTTTTCCTTGGAATGCAAAGAGTTTTAAGTAAGTAGGCGGCAGTCCCGGCCGAGCAAATGCCGCGGTAGTGAAACCCTAAGAACTGAGGTTGGAGGATTTGCTAGGTAATCATAATAGGAGCTCGGGAGGGTTACCTAGTATTCATGAACACCCGGACGAGTAGGCAATGCAGGTGGAATTCCTCCGACAAGAGTACAACACGACATGGAACTTTTGATTTTCTTTTGGTTTTATTTTATTTTATTTCTTCCCTCCCTAATTCGTTATTCATAGAGTCAGGTCTATCATCTATACAGGTCAGGGGTGTCAGGGTCATTAGATCGCATCAGTGGGGAGAGAAGTAGCTGGAGACAACTGCAGTAAGCAGCCTTAAGTGGTAGGTACTGAGTATAACCGGAAGAGCCGTCTAAATCAGTACCCCAAGTCGCTGCCATCGTCGCCAAAGTCTTCCGAGACATCCATGCCATCGGCATCCTCATCCAGCCCTTCAAACATCATGAACTTCTCGTTCTTCGCGTCTGTTTGGTCCTCGACCACATTCCCGTCCTGCACCTCGCAGTCCTTGAGAACGCACTCGCGGCCGACCTTGCTGCGGCGTCCGATGATGCAGCCCGTCAACTGGCAGCGTTCGCCGACGACGGCGCCATCCATGACCAGGCAGCGCGTCAAGCGGGCGCCGCTGGCGATGTGGCAGTTCGTGCCGATGACGCTCTCCTTGATCACGCATTTCTCTTCCACCGTGACGTTGTGCGCGAGCAGGCAGTCGGATTTGGTGACGGTGCAGCGCTGCGCCACGCCCGCGGACTCGGCGACTTTCTGGTTGTGAGCGAAGGGGGAGGCGGCGACCCGGCCGACTTCTTCGATGGATTCGAGTTTCGCGAGCCGGAGGGAGACCGAGAGGAGGAGGGCGGAGGTGTCGACGCGGCGAATCAGTGGTGCCGAGGGGAGCGAGGAGTGCATGTAGGCTAGGACCGGGGGGATGGTGAGTTTCTGTTTTTGTTCTGGATGTGACTCTGGTGAGTCGAGTGCCGAGTCGGTCGTGGCTGATCTTGTGACCCGAGAGGCGAATTGGGATTCCGCCGGACCCCCATTATGATTGCCGTCAGGCAAGGATGCGTCACGGGGCCCGCCGGCGCAGGCTTTTGTGGTGCTCATGGCTTGGAGGTCGATTTCTTCCTCGAGTGATTCGTCCTCCATGCTTCCGCTCTCGCCGATCTTCTGGCTTTGTTGGAAGATCTCGCTCAATCGGAGCTTTTCTCCCAGGCCCACTTGCCAGTCGGACTTCGCCCACCATCCCACGACATCTTCGCTGACGCTCTCGAACTTTTCGTTGAGCCGAACCATCTCCTTAACCCAGTAGGGGAAAACGTAAAGGTGTGCGTCTCGGTAGCTCGTCAGCATCTTGACCTTTGCGTGCTTTTTCACCAGCGAATGCCGGATAAGCAGCCCTTTGTCCTCCTCCATCTTCTCTTTGACCGTGTCCATCGGCATTGAGAGCACCAGCTTGGACAGCCCGTACCTTAACGAGGCTGGCCCGTCTGTAGGATGCGAAACTGCAGGTGCCTCGTCCTGCTCAAGCGAAGCGGTGGCCACAAAATCAGTCACTTCACCCTTGACGCTTTCTTCCCTCCCTTTCGTCTGATAATATACCGCTAGACCACCGCGACGCCCCCCTGCTTCACCACCCATCCCAACAGTCTTCGGGCCGTTTGTATTCCACCCTCCTGCGAGTGTCGAGCCCCCTAAGGCGCTATGCGATACCATCCATGCTTCCAGAATAGACTCTCCGGGAATGTCACATATGAGGTCGCACGGTAGAAGAAGGAAATCTGACTTGATACACGCTTGAACTTCCGGAAGTCGTAAGAGTTCGGCAGTACCCGTTGTCAATGTCAAGTCGGCGGGTGCTAGGACTGATGGGGACGGCGACGGAAGAGAGGTAAGGTGAGGATTTTGTGAAAGAGCAGCCTCGAGCGGAGCCTGGCTGGGAGGAGGGGTAATGAGAGTAATGTCTAGCCAGATGTGTTAAATCGCAATGAACGGTGGAAATGCGGAGCGGCTCGGCTGTACTCACTGCTAATTCCCATACGGTAGCAAAAGTCCAGAACATACCAAACCATAGGTCGGTTTGCGATGGGAATTAATGCCTTTGGGAATTCCTCCGGGTTCGAAGTAAAGGTGTTGAGGGAGACACCTGGTCCGCACAGGATGAGCGCTTGAAACCCCATGGGGGGTACTGGGACCGAATGCGGCATTATCGGCGATTAATAGAGCTATGGCGATATCTCTTTGGTATAAAGCTTTGAAGGCCCGTCGGAATATCCAAGAACTGGGGCCAATACCACCGCGGGGATGAGGGGGAGGGAACTAGATCGAGGGTGATTCTTCGGTCGAGACCGATGATATAGATTCCGGAAGTCGTGTCGCAGGGCCGTCTAGAGCATAACCACAGCAAGCTAAGCAGGATATGACGGTCACCCCAGTGAAACTGTCAGGTCTGTTTCTTTCCCTGTGAGTCAACCCTCTTCGTATCCGTAACTATTTTTCCGTTGAAAGGCCCGCATCACGTGCCGATAGAGATATGATGACTAAGCACCATCCAGGAGTCTGCTGCCCAGGTGCAAATGATGCAAACAAGATCCGCGGTAAAAACACACGGAACTGGAAGCGTCGCTCGGCACCAGCCACATGTTTCTCCAAAGCCCGAGGCCCCAGCCTTCCCCATAGTTAGTTAGTTCGTTCTTCCTCCTTTCTCAGCTCCCTCGTTTCCCAGCCTCCTCTCCCATTCATTGATCATCCGACGGCCTTGAGATGTGAATGCAACTTTTCGCGATAGACGTACATCCTATGCGCCATCTATAATTGTCATTGTTGACTGCCATGTCTCACTCCCAGGATGCTCGACATCGGCGGGTGGGTACCGGGTTCAGTTCGACTGGGCGGCGTACGGCTTTCGGGTACTGGGTACCTCTCGCCCTAACCGTCGGTATCGCAGCAATTGGCGTCGCCGCCTGGATATGGACCGAGCACAACGAAGAAGATGACGAAGACGACCGTGACCATCCTCGGGGTGGTGATCAACTTCCCAGCGGTCCTAGCGGGGTGTCATTCCCACGCGGCGACTTCGACGACGACTACGCGACGGCAACCGGCGCCGATATCCATGGCACCTCTCAAGAGGATGCTAGCATGATGGCTCGTATGCAAGGTGCATTGCGCCGCACCCCCAGCCCGCAACAGATACTCGATGGAGCGAGCAAGAGGGTGGCCGCCGGTGTGGCCGCCGCTGGGGCTTTTGTCGGCGGGGCTCTGACTTCAATTCGCGAGGAAAACAGGGGCGACTTCGAGGACCATTCCCGGTGGTCGGAGGAGGTGGAATCGAGGAATAAACAAAGGGAACAGCCAGAGACGACCAGCATTCTCCCAACCCGCAGCCCCGTTGGGGGTCCAGCCGCCGCCAGCAAACGGAGAAAGACAGTGGTAATTGTGGTGTCGTCCGAGACGTCGCATCCGGGCCCAGAAGATTTGGGCTCCGATCATGTAGTGAGTCCTCTGACCGTAACGATTCTGTTCTTGTTCGCCGCTGACAGCCTCACCCGCAGTCTGTTCTCTCTCACCTCCCAGAACACGTTGATCCAGATACCGCTAAGATCTTCGTTCTCATTTACGCACCCGGGTTGAAGCACGCTCCCAACCAAGGCAGCTCGTCCAACCCGCTGTCTGTTGCATCGTCCTACTCGAACATTGCCACCGAGGAAGCTGTTCCGTCTGCCGAGGGAACTACGGAAGATCTAGCTGCTTTGGAGCCTCGACAAGTGGAGGAGCCGGAGGGCGTAACACCACTTTTCAACGCGCTCTACACGCAGGCCCAGGCTATTGTGGACAATGACAGCATGATTATGCCCTTTAGCACCCCAACCGGCTATGTGCATCTTGTGCGTCACCTCTCCGTTGATACTGTGTATGTCCAGGAGTCTCTCTCCGGCCCCGAAGGAAGCTCAGTGCAGCATCTCTCCGGCTGGGTTAGACAAGTCGTGGTCGTGGTCGGCGATGAGGGTGGCCGGGGCGGCCTGATTGACAGTGACGACGAGTCCACCCTCGCGGACAAAAGCGAGGCATGGTGGCGCAAAGAAGGTGTTACTGGAATCGGCAAACGTATCGACGTCGTTGATGTGTTGCGTGTTGGGGACGACTGGCGACGCCGGATTAATGGTTACGACTAATGGGTAACGTCCTAGAGGTGGCTTAGGCATGATCATTTTTTCTCTTTTTTTCAATGTTTATATTGCGTCTCTCGACTCGTTCACTTCCCCTTGGATGATATGATTCCCTAGCGTATGACTTTTGCCTTTGACCCGCCTCTATCATGCCTTTGTGGATACTGCACGATTATCGAGGGATATTTATCCATGATTACCCCATAATTGCGCCTCAGCCTACGTAAGAAGAACTCCTAATAACGACCGTAGACATATCCCGAGGCCTGGGGCTTTCTCTATAAGATTATCTAATCTGGAAGTCTGTCACGTGTGCTGCTCAAAGCGGCCAAGAATCACCTGACCGAGCCTCCTTCACGACGTCTTGCTTGGCATCAACCAAACTCCTCCAGCGACCATCACCGCAAGCACTTGTTTGAGCTCTCTGCTTTAGCAGGCGTCTCTTCAATGTGTTCCAGCAATCCCATTAATTAGCGACCTCGGGACTCGTGCAAGCCTCCGCGTCGATTCCCGCGCTGCTATACGTTACTGTCCGCCGCGTCCTCCGCTCCCCACATGTCTCGTCCCCCGGTTATATCATCAACGAACGATTTTCGGAGCACGACTTCGGGTCCTCTATACTCTCGTTCGCGTTTGGATAAGTCGCATCTAGGAGCGGTACTCGGATTTGAATTCCGGAACTGGTTTGGACAAGATGGCAACCGCGATTTCGAAAACCGCCTCACATCCCCCTAAGATGAAGCGACCGCCCCCGCCTTTTGTCCAGACCGGAGTCAACGGTGTCAAGCCTCAGCAGTCGTCGTCTTCACCTCCTACAGCCTCTAAGCGCACCTCGGGGGCTCCACAACTCGCGGCTGCGGGTTCGACAAGCCATCCGGCCATCAATGGCGTCAACGGCGTCGGCAACTCCAGCAACACTGGTGTCAAGGGTACCATGGGTCGGCCCAAAAAAGATGCGCAAAGGCCCGGCGACCAGGGTATGAAGCTGCAAAGGCCGGTGCCGAAGACAGGGCTCTCGGACGGTGATCGGCGCTCAGGGAAAGCATTTCCGGAGCCGTATGGTTAGTGTCGCCAGCCACGGTACGATGGGAGATCAACTCTTTACTGATTTTGTATACGGTGCAGTCAAAACGACATCCTACATTTTGAAGAAATACGCGAAATGTCCCCCCTCTTTGATTCTCCACCTGCACCCTACACATTTCCGCTTCGAGCAGCAAGATGGAAGCTTCCCGTATAATTCGGAGATGAAAGTCATCATAGAACATATTCGTGCGGGTACTATGCCCCATGACATGATGGAGGAACTGCTGCGCGCTAATGTCCGCTTTTATGAGGGTGAGACCTTTATTCTGAGATGCATTTTCTAGCTCCTGCTGACTCTTGCTGTCGTCTCAGGCTGCCTCATCGTACGCGTGGTCGATCATAAGTCGGTATCTGCGCAAACCAGGGAATCTACTGCGCCGTCTTCGAACGATAATAATACGCCATTTTCTATCCACAATTATAATGAACACATCACACCCTCAGCATATGTACCGTATCCGAAGCAGAATCAGTTGTCACCGGACAAGGCGGCTCGCAAGGACACAACAGCAGGACAATCGAATGCGAACAATGACGGCGAACAAAGTAGCCAGTCGCAGGATGACTCTGGTGAGGGCGGATCACCCTCTCAGCAGAAACAAACTCCTCCGACACCTCGCGTTTTCACCACGGTTCTTCATCCCACACCTCGCTCATTACACGCCGAGTTGACCCTTCTCGCAACTATACCTGATCCTAAATCTGCGAAGCAAGCTGCGTCGGCTGCGTCATCTCGCCCCCAAGTGTCCTCACCGTCCCCCGGTGCATCGTCCGCTCAAGCTGAACGAGGCCACGTCGCTAAACGCCAGAAGATGCTCGTCGAACCGCATGAACTCAAGGACCTCGAGGCTAAGTTGACCAGAGCTCTCGCGCCGCCGTTGTACTTGGATCCAGTGAGTAGTTTAGAAGGCGCGCAGGATCTCTTGAAATATATGGAAAGCCCGCTGCATCGGGATCCTCCACCCTCGCCGAAGAGAAGGAAGCGCACGGTTGCAGAGTTGGCAGCAGACGAAGCATTGGCGGCCGAGGAGGAAAGGTTCATGCTTATCATGGACGAGCGGCTGGAGCCTACCACGTCGGGAGTCGCCGGAGGGCCAAAGTCTGCGGCTGTGGACGACACGGGTGGTGCTGTACCTTTCGAACCCCGTTTCTCCCGATTCAAGACTCTCGAAAACATCCGCATTCAACACGAAGAGAAAGCGAAACGCGACCAGGAGATAAAGATGAAACAGGAGCTTGTCAAGAGACAACAACAGGAGCAGGAGAGAGAGAGGCGGCGGATAGCGGAGCAGCGCCAGGCGGAAGAACAGGCTAAGGAAGATGCTCGAAGACAGCAACTCGCACAGCAGCAGGCGCAAGCCCAAGCACAGCTTGCAGCACAGCAGCAAAACCGGCCTGTTATGGCCCAGGCGAACGGCGTCAGTCAAGCACCGCAGTCTTCGCCCGTAGTTCGCAACCAGACGCCTCTGAATGTTTCATCCCCGCTGGTCGGTGGCGCAATGGCCACTCAAGGCGGCGTTCCCATGGCCATGACATCCTCCATGCAGGGCGCTGGCAGCCCGCCTAGACCTCCCTCTGCTTTACAACACGCGCATCCGAATATGGTGAGCCATCCCATGGTACCATCTAGAAGCCAGCAGGGACAAAGCAGACATGGGACTCCGCAAATGACGCACGGAACACCGGCTATGTCACAAGCGACTCCGATAATGCGCAACGTTACGCCCACTCAGCGTATGAGCCACGCTAGCCCGCCGCGCTCCTCGATGGCCCCGACACCTGTGATGAATCAAGCTATGATGGCAACGCCACAGATGGGAGGAATGAATCTCACGCCGCAGCAACAGCAGCAATTGTTAATGCAAAGACAGCAGATTCTCGCTCAGCAAGGCCATCTGAACCACAGCCAGCTCACGCCGCAGCAATTTGCTCAGTTGCAGGCAAACATGCATGCACAGCAGAACATTCAGAACCATCAACAGCAAGTAATGCAGCAGCAGCAGCAGAACCAGCAGGCCCAACCGAGAAACTTTACAGGCCAGGCATACCAGGCCCAGCTGATGCGCACTCAACTGATGCAGATGCAGATGGCCCAGCGGCAGCAACAATCACAACCGCAGCCGCAGCCGCAGGGCCAACAGCAGCAACAGCCTCAACAGGGACAGATGCTCCAGAACAGCCCCCAGATGAGCGCTCAACAGCAACAGCAGCAGCAGATGTTGATGGCGGCGGCCCAAGCCAACGGCGGCCAGCTTCCGCAGAACATGCAGGGTATGAACATGCAGCCCAGAGTGAACCCGAACCAACGGTACACGCATATGTACCAACAGCGGCTGTTGCGATTACGGCAGGATATGGCAACTCGTCTGATGCCGCAGTATGGACCGCCCACTCAATATCCGCCTCAAGTTGCGCAGGAGTACAGTGGTGGCCTCGAACAAGCTGCCAAGGCCTATGTGCAAGATATCATGCGGCGGGACCGTGCTGAACTTGCTGCTGTCCAACAACGACAGGCCCAAGCTGCTGCTCAGGCGCAGGCAGTGCAGCAGCAGCAACAACAACAACATAACATGATGCAGAACGGAATGCCCAAGTAGAATTACTACTTTTTGATGCTGATGACGACGACTCATGGCTTGGAGGCGGCAGTTCTCCTTTTGACTTTCCCCATATTAAGCACCTTCCTTCCCATTCGTCCTTCCTCTTCTCCTCCTCACCCCGAGACCTTTCTCACAACCATTATTTACTCTCCTTCTCTTCTTTTGGGGCCCACTGCGCCCCTTTGCTCTTTTGCCTATTCCATTTGGGAGCAGTGTATAGGATCGAACACACGGATTTGATATAAAACAGGGGCGACCGGCCGGCGTTTTGTTGCTTTGATTTGATCTTGGCTTTTTTCCTTCTTTCCCCCTTTCTACTTTTTACATTTATTCTCCTTTCCCCTTTTTCTCCGTTCCTCTTCTATCTACAACTCTTCTTTCTAGTTTCTTCTTTCTTTTCTTCTTCATTTTTTCCCCTTGTTTACGCTACATCTTGGGCAATTGTATTATTTGGGAACAGGAACCACCAGCAGTGGCCTCGCTTTTTCATTTTCTTTTTTTTGAAATTGCAATTTTTTGTTTTCGTTGGGAAGGGACTCGGGAGCAAGGAAGCTGGCCAGAACTTGATACCATTTTTCATCCTCTTATATTTATTTTTATCTTATACTTTTTATTTCTTTGTGAAACCAGCGGCCTTCCTTGCTGGGTTTAGATCAGATAAGAAATGGAATGGAGAGAGATTTCCGCTAAACTTCTTCTACCTTATTATTACACTTTATCTTTGTCGTACACAGACCTGGCTACGTAGGTTGCCCTCCCTAGGTACCATCCTACCTTACTCTCTCTATCCTATGGCTGTAAGTCGTAGTACATCACGATGTGTTAATGTTCACGCCAATCTAGGACTTCACTACCGCGACATATTTTCTATAGAAGGGTCGGTAGCTCAGGGGTAGAGCAAGCGGCTGCAGTATCCTGTATCCGTTTCCGCTAGGTCCCGCGTTCAAATCGCGGTCGGCCCTAAACATTCATTTCATTTTTTTATTCCTTTTCTTTCTTTCTTTCTTTTTTTTTTTTTTATCTTGAGCTCCATAGATAGTTTTGGTAGACTACATAGATAAATAATTAGATTGACTCCATGACCAGGTACGAATTTGAATTTGGAGACGAATTTGAATTGAGTTTTAACCGTACAGACAGTACTAGCAGTAGCATCCATTTTATAACGGTGCGCCCCCCGCTTCATAAGGTACTGCCGCGAAAACAGAAACCAGGTGCGGCTGCCCTGCAGGTGGACTGTTGAAGGCAGTTAACTCCGCGTCTATAGATCTTGTACCGGATCTACCCGACAAACAGGTACGTAGTAGATGGCTGTAGTTCTAAAGAGACGGCGGGGTGTAGCGCTACCTACCTACCTACCTACCTAGAAGGGAGACCGACGGCGGTTACCTAGGTATATATTATCGTCACCTTGCCCCTAACCCGCTTTTCCGGTCAAAGGACGATAAAGGAAGAAATGTTGGGAGTTAGGGCTCCCTAAATAAACGGCAAATCGGCGGGGGAAAGGAAATGCTGCCCTGCCTCTCTACCCTCTTGTCGCGGGGCCAAGTCTGGGAATATACACAGAGGATCGATAGTGTGGAAGGTGAGAACGACAATATGATAGATGGATGGATGGACACGGAATGGATAGCGAGCGAGGGAACATGTAGAGGGTCATTTTGCGGTTGGAACATTGACATTTGTGCACATAGAGTCCCCTGATGATTATGGATTCGTCCCGAATGAAGTGGTTAGCTGCTACGCTATCTGAGAGCGACGTATGTTCAAGGCGCTTCGCTATTTTTCTTCGTGAAAGAAGGTGGGGATGAAAGACGACATTGACAGATGCGACTCAGACGATGTGGTTTGTATTGTTATCGACGTGCGTTTTCTCGAAGGCATGTTTTGTGTGACTTGATATCATGTTAGCCGGAAGAGAGCCAGTATCTAGAGTAAAGTGGCCATACTAACGGGGACCGAACATCCATCCACAACTGTAATGTGACAATATATTCCTATAGCCGCGGCCGAGACTGACTTTGAGATGTTCTAAGGATTCCGATGAGAGAAGTTGGGAGCTGAAGCGTCGATGGTCTCGCAAGCCAGCCAAGGACAGCCTTAGGGCGCAGGTACGGCAACCCTCGGTACGTCAGCAGCAGTTTCGATTTGCACCTTCTCGCATAGACGCAGTTGACAGTCATGCTGCTGAGCTAGGCAGATACTTCTGCCCACATAATTATTCTCAGCAGCTGATGTCAATACACTGAAACGGTGCGCTTTCATGGGGAGCTCGAGCTCCAGTTGGTGCGCGCATCAGTACTACCTCGGGAGGGCGGTGCAACCCCAGGCACTGACAATGGACAGGCTCGAGCACAGCTGACACGGCATTCCTCAACTTCGAGGAGCCGGCGAGTAGGATGAAATCCCGGAGTACAAAGAACGATCTTTGGATCAGCACTGATCTTCGATACATACATGTATGAGCGCAGAGTTGTGCGACATTGGCTAGAGTTGGGTATGTCTTAGGCGCAGAGCCATCGAAAACTTATCGTGGAAAATGTCGGACTAACATTTGAGGTTTTGCTCAAGACCTTATTACTCTGGTTGGGCTGCCGCATGCGCGGATATCCATGCGCGTCTGCCATGGCTGCTTTACTGTGGTTGTGGGCTAGTAGCAATGCATTATGCACGTATCCAGTTCCGTCGGATCTGCGCATTCCAGTGAGAATAAGGACAATCTCTATGTGAAGAACACTGGGACTAAGTTCAACCATGCGTATCTGGCTTGGATTATTCTTCCGCAGGTCCTGAGTCGGCTGCATATTAGCTCGTCCACTAGAGCAGTAATGGGGCCTTGTCTGAGAGATGGCGAGCTGATACCCTCTCAGCGGAGATATGCTGATCTTTCAGGACCTGCGTATTATGGTCAAGCGTTTGGCCCTATAGCAGCCAGAGTCAATAAAATGACGTCGTTAGGAATGAGGGGCCCGCAAGGAGGGGCGCATACAGATCTAGCCCCAAGACAATATGAAGAAGGCTTTCAGCACAGGCCACGTCATAGTCCGCCGGAATATGGAACCGTTGAGCATCATTAGAAAAGTACAGAGATTTGGCACGAGGATGAGAAGGGTTATTGCTATTTGCCACAGACAAACCGTTAGGGTTTGGCGAGATCCGCCACACTCGCCACACAATACCGGAGCAATGCAGTGGAACTGAACTGAAGTATGGATCGATGCGACGGTAGCAAGGTGCAGGGCGTGAATCCGAGCCCCAAATCAACTATTGGTGGCTTGAAAGAAGGGAGGGACAAAATGGGAAAAGAACGGATGCAAGGGGCTCGAGCAGAGGCTTTGCTTAAGCTCCAAGCCATTATGCAAGAGTCTCTACTGAGGAGGCACTGCATTGAGATTTGGGCAGGCAGATATCCAAGGCTGGAGCGGTTCCGGAGCAGATGAAGCATTTGCTGATCTGATCCTATGCTTAAGAATACCACGAGAGTGGGCCCGTGTCGTCTTTAGCTCAGCTGAATAACCTTGTGAGTGATTTCTTAAGTCGATTATCATGACTTGAAGGTCAAAGCCGCAAGGAGACAAAGGTAAGGGAACGACGTGATCTGGGTCCTCATTTCCGTACCTGCAATAGTCAACGTTAATTGAGCATCAGTAATCGCAAGGGTCAACTGATGGTTGGGACGCGGTTCCATTTGTTGCGAATCAGGTATGCATCATGAAAGCAAATCTGTCTTTCTTTACTGTAATAATCTCGAGCATTTTAGGGCTTCAAGTCCCTAGTAGTGGATCCGGAGAGGTCTTACTCCGTACGTTTTGAGAACAGGTCTTCAAGCGCTCCATCTCAATATGAAGGAAGCTTGATTTCCCGAGGCCAATCGCAAATAAATGCTTAATAAGTTTGGTTATCTGCGAGGGACTGGATATTGCATTCTATTGGAGTCTCTTAAAGCGCAGGAAAGTTCCGAATTGATGGTTTGCTAGCACCAGAGGCGTTCCTTTGACAAGACAGCAAGACTGGAACATGCACTTACCTTTTACCATGGAAGAGGCTTGGGCTCGCAGAGATTGGTTTGAACGCAGAGAAGCCGTTAGGCGGTTGGGTGGCGCAAACGGCGAGCTTTCCTACCTACACTCCCTTGTCTTGTCCAACATCATTGTCGAGCACTGGTCTGAGTCATGCTCTGAATAAACTAGTCGCTCGAAGCCAGGATGTAAGGTGAGTTCACCTAAAAGAGGGCCACGAGCCTGCATAAAGCTAGGGTCCAGACTTGAGCATAAGTCTGTACTGATTGAGAGGCTCGAGCCCGAAGAGAGCGAGGCCCGAACTCAATAAAACAGACCCTTCCTGATGCTTTAGTTCATCAAGAATACATTGATAGCAAGAGTTATTCGACTATGATTCTGATTCGACGGTGTCTTTTCCGGCTAGCGGTTGGCAGTTGGTATGTAGAGGCGGCTTAGTTGCCAATATATTGACGGGAAGTCAAAGGCCAAACTAGGAAGAGGCACATTCGAGCGGGCGAGACGGCGTCATCAGTAGAAGATTGAAAAGGAATTCCTTCACCGCAGGAACCCTTATGACGATCTGAGAGTGACCCGGAATTGCCCGTCGACCCCTTGCGGCGTGCTCCCCCAAGTGCTGCAGGGGCCAAGGTGGAATATGTGCACTTGCGGCGACCAACCACTGAACTAAGAAATCAGATGACTATTTGCTCCCAGCAAATTGGCACGAGCTAAGTTATGCGGCACAAAATTACTGACCTGCTTTACGGTGCGTAAAAAGCTGAGTTGAGTACAATTGTTGTCCTGTTGATCCGGAGGCCTTGGGGCCAGTTGAGATCGCTGATATAAATGACCGCTAGGCAGCACCACCCCAAGCCTTGGGTCACTGAGAACTGAATAAAACATATTCTCACGGGCCCGAAGGGTTTATCGAGACGATAGTACCGTCCTTATAAAGGGGGACGATCAATTTATATGGCTCCCCAAGGAACGTGCTGTTCGAATATAAGCACTTCCTAAATCTGTAGCAATAAAACGCCACCTCCCGGTCTTGGGAAAGTGCGCTAGGACATCTCATTTGTTATTTGAGGGCAGTGGATGTGGTGGAGATCGTAGCCAGTTTTCTCCATTATCTGGAGGTACTACTACTGTACCTTGACGATCATTCATGTGCTGCGAGCGAAGATGTCGACAGACCACGTCACCTGACGAGGTGATCAGGCTCCATTATGTCGATATCGACATGTAAGAAAATGGTCGCGCTCATGACTCGTGACGCTCTTGTTAAACTTCCATAGTGGCCAATGAAGGTTTCCGAAGCGATCCTGTAGATATGGACCTGATTTCAGAATATCGGGAAAGGTCAGAGATGGGCCTATTGTCCAGGTCCACGCCAACCAACCATCAGGTGTCTGGAGACGTAGCCAGGGAGGACAAGAAATGGAACAGGGAGGGAGGCTTCAACCACCCACCGGGGTGGCTTCCCAAGTGTAGCCCAGCAAAAATTGCGGCAATATTGAAGATTTAAGGCTGCATTATGCAATCCTACTATGGATGGGCTTCGCCCGCCGTTTCCACTTTGGGCGTTAGTTGTTCACTGCGCAGTCGGACATCGAGTTGAGCATACTTTACTTCTCGGATAGAAGTAACAAGGCGTAGATACCCGTAAGCGGCAAGAAACTAACGATGCCTGCCATTATGAACCAGTGAAAGGTCGGGCGCATAAATCAACGTGTCTCTCAACTTCGTGTTGTAAATTCAGGCAAGATGGGTGGGTCGCAAAGCTGTCAGAAGCTGCCTGCGTCGGCTAGCCTAATTGGTCGGTACACGACAAATATGGAACGTCAGACTTTCAGGCACATTTCTCCATTTGTAGCCGCCATAAGTCATCGCCGTCGACCGAAAGCGCAGACGCGGTCAAATTCGGTCTCTCGATGCTATGCGTACGTTGCTAGAATTGAACAGAGTGAAAGCAATGTAGCGAAGGCGTGAAGGTCGCCATAAGAGATAAGATGGTGGAACAAACCGGGAAGCATATTGTGACAGCTTCGTTGTCGCGATCAGGAGACAAGGAGGCCCTGGAGCTGCTCCACGAGTAGGGTCCGTGGAGGATCTATCTAATGGCCGCAGACCATGGTAGGCTTCAAGAAAATCTGGTGAAACGTAATAGCCGTCCTTCCCAGCGTTCCTGCGGTTGTGGATCTGGGGCAGAACTTGGTGTGAACCATTTGAGCGCCACACGAAGGGGGAATTTCCAAAAGCTTTGGCTATCCTTGCTCAGCTCAAGGAAGAGGGTTACAGTGAGCCCTTCCAGTTACGCGTCCCGTCGAGTCAGAAGCTCATATTGGAGTTGACATGAATAGCATGGGTTTGAGCCATCCATGGATGGCTCCCCACACATTTAACTTGAACCCAATCGGTCGGTGACAGGTCAGACGCTCGGGTCAAGAGTGGTACGTACCTTACCGAATAGATCGAAAGTTGGTACGATGAGGCGATGGACAAGAACCAGGAAAAAAAAAAAGGAACCAGCAGCATAGATCAAGGACGACTTACTGCATGGAAGATGCGTTCAGCCATTCCCCGGAGGTGCCTAGAGGACTAGAAGCCACAGTGGGGACTGGGTAGAAGGGGACGGATGAATTGATTATCGATGAATCTGGAGTACGAAGGCGGTGAGAGAGGACTCCAGGAGTCTAGTAGCCAGTATACTTAGGCAAGGTACCTATTACTTATCGTCGATCGCTGGGATCATCGGTCGGGAAAATCAAGCAAATCCCATCCGATCCACATTCCAGAAGAAATGGATACTCCCCATTCCCAATAAAGTCAAAGCGTTCCTGAACAGGAGGCCCGAGTGTGCTGAGGGAGTTGGACGAGAAGGCGGAAAAGAGACCCGGGGGAGAGAAAGCAACTAACTTGGAACGGGTTTGGAGCTAACGGTCAGTAAGGTTACTCAGGTACTCAGGTTGCGATTTCCTCAGCTTCACGAACCCTTGATTGGGCACTTGAACAATACACTAAAGAATAAGCCCTGATGATGTGCAGCAGAGGCAGCAGAGGCAGCAGACTAAAACCTCGGCTGATCTCCCGCCAAGAATCCAAGACGCCCAAGATTTCCTTGTTTCTCTTCATACCAGCCAGGCAGTGGATACTGTCGATCAGCTTCCACTTTCAAGGTTCGTACTTTTGACCCCTGTTCCTGCCTCCAACAAAGTACTGACTAACTTTCAGAGCATCTAACAGAGCGGGCAAGCGTCAGGACTCGGGGACCTGGCAGGGTTGGTCGGCTTGGTGACGGACGGCTGCAGTGTTCCGTCCTGGTCGCACAATAGGCACCAGCCTCTTGCACCCCTCAGAGGTGAAGGGTGAAAGGGGAGAAGAAGATCGAAGGGAAGACTCGAGAACTGAGTTTCCAAGCTCCTCCACTCCATCCCCGTCCTGCCTCTTTGGGAATTACATTCTGATCATCAATCACTGCACTTTAGTCTCCGAGCATCCGTCCTCAGCCCTGTGGATCTTGGTTCTAGAACGGATGATGGTCTGCGCAGTGCGCACGCCAACCGCACCACAAAAACCGGTGGAAAAAGAAAATAATCAGCGACGGGGATCCGACTGGTCGCGGTTGGAGTCGACTGGTTGGAATTGCGATTTATGGTCGGTACCAAGGACTTTCGCTGTTAAAGGTGGCGGATGAAGGTACCTGTCCTGCAATGATAACCAGGTTCGCACAGACCGCGGGCGGATCCAGCAAACGTTCTTCCCCCAAAGAGGACAGAACCATAGAAATGAGCAGGCGGCGGGAACCAAGTTCGCGACCATCTAGTCGGGAGGTTTCAGTTTGTTTACTCGCAAAAAGTGTTTGCGATCTCGTCATGATTTCATGCCTGTTCTTCCAAACGCCTCCAGTAGCCAAGTCATATGAGAACAACAACTCATGATTGATGAACGACTGGAGCAGTGGCATCACTTGGCACCTGCACTACTCATTGATTATCGTTGGTTTTTCTTTTTTTCTTTTTTTTTTTTTTTTTTTTTTTTTTTTTTTTTTTTTTTTTTTTTTTTACTCAGTTTGCCTTATCAGGGAGGGAGAATGGAGATGCGGTCCTGCAGAGAAATGAGGCAAGATGTCACCTCGTATGGCCGCCGTGGAGTACAGCCAAAGGCAGTCTCAGACTCTCAGTAGTAAAACAAAAATACCTATCGAGTTAGTACTTCCTCAGCGAGGACTGTCGATCTGCGTACATTGAGTGATACTAGCAGAGGCCGATTGGTCCTGCTTATGCATATTCGACCAGAGCACAGGGACCAATATTGAATGGGGCCAGCCGGCTGATCAGCGCTTGTTCTTCCAGTCCCACCGCGGTTGAGGCTGGGTCTTTGCCATCTCGTCTTTTCATCATTTGCTTGAGTTCCGATGGATTCTCGATCGCCGCCCCGAACGGTCCTTGGCCTGGGATGCTAGAAATGGATATGTTTCATTTAATGTACGGAACAAGCCCCTTCTCCACAGGGAGCCCGTTCGCCAGACTCTTGTCGATCCTTGGGAGCCCTGCGGGTGAACAGACCTGGTCAAAGCCACTTGCGGAAGGACAATGCTATTGGTCTACTCCACCCTGAGGCTTCGAGGGTCTGCCTCTGCGAGTCTCTCTCCTCTCTAGTCTGGGCTGTTCTCGCTTCACTAACCGATCTGAATGATTCCCTCCCCAGGATCTTCAACGAAGTTTAACTGAACCTAGGTACTCTTGGTCCCTTCGCCGTGAGATTCTACTAGTTTCAGACAAGCCAGATGATGTGCCCTCTGAGGTGCCAACATTCTTTCTCAGCTCTCTCTCGCTCGCTCGCTCAGTATCGGTTTCTCTCTGAGTGGCTCGGGGCTTTGGTGCGCATGCATTCTTGTTAAGCTTAAGAGATAAAAATATAAAAAAATAAAAAATAAAAAATAAGTCAAGAGTAGTTAGGTAGTCGAGACACTAAGAAACGCAGGTCCGATAACCTTCCCTGAGCGGGATCCATAGGGGAACTGGGTCTGTGGTCTGTGGCAGCATGATTGATCCACCATGCAGGAGGGGAAGAAAGAGGAAAAAGGAAGGATGTACTGTACCTACGTAGGTATCGGAGATAAATCAAGGCAAATTAAAATAGATTAATATTAATATTATCCTTATTCTTATTATTATTTTTAATAAACTTACTCTCTCCCCAGAGTCAGACAGGTACCTGGACGTGAGGGATGGTCGACCCTCTTTCTCCTCCTCCTCCTCCACCAAGACTACTGCCAATTAATCTCTTCTTCATTGGACCCGACACCTGCACTCTAACCCAACAAGCTCCCAAAGTGGTAAAAGGCTGGAAAGGTAAAAAGGGCCCCGGGTTGCTCAGCTGTGAGCTTGCCAGAGAATCCTATATTATCTTCATTCGATCTCCTCCAAGTTCCATGTTGTGCATCTCAAACAACGGCTTTATCAGAGAGATCCAGATACCTTCAGTGACCTGAGACAATTGCTTGTCCTTCTTCTCCCCTTGCTGGCCCTGTCTACCCTTGAACTCTCTATAAACTACATCATCCCTCTGCGGCAACTGAGACACCGAGGACCTACACTGGCCCCTGCTGGTTGGATAGGATCCGGATATCGCGTCTAAGGGCGGATCTATTGATCTCCCTCCACCTCGTTCTTCCGTCCACTCTTTAATCCAAAGGGCTACTCGCGCTTCCTAAGACACCTTGAAAACGGTTGTCGGTCCCTTGAAGGAGCTCCAGCCTTTTCAGTCGAATCCATTCGCCCACTTGACTCTGGTCTGGTGGTTACTCGAGGAACTAAACTCTATAGCGTACATTCCTGTGGCCTTGTTCAAAGTCCCAGGAACGCGACGCGCCCTCTCTTGATCCATTCTGGTTGGCACTTCTCCTTTGGGAAACGAGTAATGGCATCGACTCATTGTAAGTTCCGCGGTTCTTGTTCCTGTCGAGGCCTGTTCTGTCCTACCCGCCTCCATTTATCTGTCCTGGCATTTGTTTATTTCATCTCCTTCCTCCTCCATTCCCATTGCGCTTCCCTCCCCTCAAACTTTTCTCTCTTCCCTCCCACTCTCTCTTTTCCTTCCAACCCACTTCAACTCTCCTTCATTCTTTTTCATCTGCGGTTGTCTCTCGTTATAGTCCTCGACTGTCGTTGAGGGCAGCCTCTCTTTGTTGAGCCCTGCCTGGTTCTTCCCCATCTCATCTCCATACATTCGCGTAGCCTTTGTCGCTCTCTCTAGATACTCGTTTACATTCATATCTCCTGGCTACGCAATCCCACGTTCTCTGAACTAAACGGTGCTCGACAGGTAATACAGTCGCAGCACCTCTCCTCAAGGATCGCAGGGCTGCATCCGAAGATATGCGACAGCAGCACAACCTCTCCGATCGTCTTACAGTTGAAGTCGACTGTTCCTCACTGGGCTCCAACGAGTGCCCGTCTATGACCTCGAGCTTTTCGCCGCTGGAGTCCCCTACACCAACCCCGACCAGTATATACAGCAACGGCTCCCTGGAGTCTCCCGGCTGGCACGAAGCGGGATCATACCCCAACAACACCTACGAACGACATACCGGTTCCAATCCGATGAGAAGTGCTTTTCGTCTGGCTGGAATGGCCTCGGCGGAGAGCTTGGGGTTGCCTTACGGGAACATGGACCCGCAGGAGCGTATGCCCATGACCGACTTTCTCTCGGGGTATGACGAGAACATTGAGCAACTATGGATGCCTTCGGACGCGCCCAAGTCCTACGACCATATCACGCAACCACTCGGGTACCATCATGGCATGCACCAATACCAGAATATGTCCCGTATCAACTACCGTCACCAACCCGCTGCTTATCTGCCAGAATCGACGACGAACCCTTGCCTGTCACGGTCGATCTTCCACCAACCGGAGCGCGTGCCCACATCCATGTCGATGAACAACTTGGTGCCTTGGATGGGGATGCCGGACCAGATTGCACCACAGACCATTGCCCCGTCGCAGGTCGCCCCGGTCACACCGCCGCCCTCGTACACAGAGTTTCCGACATCGCTGAGTGCATTCAAACAACACAGCCCCGCCACACCAGTACGGTCTTGCTCGCTCGGGACGGGCTCAGGGGCTGATACGCCGATGAGCCGTCTATCCGGTGGGCCCTGCGAGTATCTTGACGAGTTTCAGCAATCCCCAGTCTACCGGGATGGGTTCCAGCGGCCCCACCGAGTTGCTTCAAGGAAGACGCTCCGAAGACAGACCTCCAAGCAGAACCTGATGCTGGAAAACCTGCCGCCAATCATCAAGCAGGTACAGTTCAAGTGCAAGGAGCCTGGCTGTAACGGACGGTTCAAACGTCAGGAGCACCTGAAGAGACATATGAAGAGTCATTCCAAGGAGAAGCCCCATGTGTGCTGGGTCCCCGGATGCCACCGCGCCTTCTCACGAAGCGATAACCTCAACGCCCACTACACCAAGACGCATAGCAAACGCGGTGGCCGCAATCGCTACGTGGCTACACTGGATGAAAACAGCCCGGACTACGACCCTGACTTCCGCGGGCAGCTCACTCCCGACGGGCGTCCGATTTACGGGTCCAAGTTGGACGACCCCATCCCCGGCGCTGGCGACATGGGCATGGATGTCTGGGACGAGTGAAGTAACTTTTTGAAGCCCACACCGAAGGCCGATCATTTGATACCCGCTGGCTCGATGCTAAGCTAAGACTTTTCTTATTTTTCCATCTGTCTCTGACCCGGCAGATCTGGTCAGTGGCGCTTCAGGGCGTTTTTGGCCAGTGTCTTTCCTTTTTTTTTTTTTTTTTTTTTTTCCTTTTTTTTTTTTTTTTTTTTTTTTTTTTTTTTTTTTTTTCTTTTTTTTTTCCCTCTTACATCTTTCTGTAGAACATTGCCGGGGTATACTGGTTCGAGTTTTGGATTTTCTCTATCGTGTGCTCTGGGCGCGGCTGTTTTGACTTTGACCTTGACAACAACAGAATAAAGCTAATGCATCGAACCGGAGGGGGCAACCCAAGGTCGACATCTGTATAATTCCGAGTGGCTTTTTGTTTACTACTACCGAGTTGATCTATCGACATGTCAACGCCAGAGAAAGATTAATATTAGCTAGATATATTATATGTGTTAACTTAGAATAGACGGAAAAGAAAAGTGCCTCAGTTGGAGGACTCCTACTTGTGATGCATCTCATCCCCCACTCGACTGCCGCAGCGATCACCCCCGTTTACCTACTCCGGTTGGTACGAACCGAGAGCCTAGAACCTCACAATCTCATCTCCAACTCCACGCGGCCGGGGGGGAGGAGGGTCAGCCTACACGTACAAAGCTGTCTACTATTTTTGCTAAAAAATCTTACTATTGGAGGACCTGTCAAGCGTTTAGCACTTACTCGGTTCGTCCGCCACAATATTAATGATTCCTCCCTCCAGCTCTAGATTATCACCTTGGTACTGACCAGTTACCAACCCACAGCAGTCGAACCTGGGCTAAGAACCTTCCAAGTTGAGTAAAGCTTGAAGGTCGGGTTGAGGTGAAGGTTTCAAATCCTCCCAGCTCCGCTCCAGGGCAGCTCTGTGGGTACCTATGTATTCCAATAAGAATGGATTTAGGTTATGATATCATCGGGAATGCAACTGTGGAACCGAAATATTGGGATATAATCTATATAAATGGAAATGGAATGGATCTGACTGGGCGGGTTCTGAGTCTGATCGGATGGTGGCGGTGGAATGGCATGTGGGACTGACTGACTGATTGACGGACTAAAATGGAAAGTTGAAACCGGTAGGTTAGGACTGGAGTGGAATGGATGGATGGATGGATGGATGGATGATTATTATAGAGTTAGAGAATAGGTGGAGTAGGTAGAGTAGAGTAGAGTAGAGTAGAGTAGTAGAGTCCCGCGGAAATACAAGTAGGTAGTAATCTACTAGGTACGGTAGGTAGGTGACCTTGAAGGGAGGCAGTCAAACCTGGAACTGGGACCCCAGTAGTGGAATGGAGTGCAATGCAATGGAATGCAATGCCGGGAATTTTGTTCGATTAGGTTGGTTTCCTTCCAATGATGTTTGTGTCTTCTTTGTTGGGTTTGGTTTCTGGTTTTGCTGGTGGAAATATCGGTCTACCTTCTGTATATATACTACTACTAAGTAGTACTAGTAGTATGTCTGTCTGTCTGTACAGTAATGAGGAGAATGATATTAATCCCCAGCCAGGACAGGACGGAGAATATCTATCTAGATAAATAGATAAGTTCGGTAGTCTATCTAGATAGAAACGCGGAGTAAGGTACTTAGTAGGTAGTATAGAGTATTTAGTAGGCTACTATAACGGAGTCACCACAAGAAAGAACAACCAGGTCCCAGATCCGGTCAATGGGATAGGCAACCTTTATAGGTAACTGGAGTCCAGGGCTCTGATAGTTCTGATACAGTGTTTGCATGGGTTCTGTTCTGTCTGTTCCACTGGTACTATACTGAGTGATATATATACATCGATCATGGTTAGGCCTTTTCAAAACAGCCAGCCAACTTTCCAAAACGACCCTGGTTGGCTTCGTCTGTGTGACCGCTATTTATCTCTTGTCTGGTACTGGAATTAACTCTTCAAGAGAACTCTGGTCTTTAATTTATTTACTAGACGCAGTAGTTAGTTGATTATAAGCAGGTGCGCTGTTCGTGTCTCCATACAAAGATATCCAGAACACATCCTTAAACCCTAATCCTTCTTCAAGCTGTCCAGACCTAGACCTACTTCAACCCCGAATAGCAATACGCTACATCCTACAGAATGGGTTTACATGACACGCCGGAGCTTCACTCCAGTCAACCATGAAGTCAAGCACCTCAGGGGGAAAGGAGCAGACACGACAGGCAGGAAACACTCAGAGCTTACAACCTGGATAGAAAGATACACTTTTATCAAAGACATAGCGCATGAGGTTCAGAATTGGATGTCAGCATTGATGCCAGGCCTGCTTGCAGGTCCCTGCTACCATACCATACTTGATACTACCTAGAGAAGTAGTTAGCCTGCTTAGTACTTTTAGTCGTACTTCGCCGTAGTAAAAGAAAAAGGACTATAAGGTAAATTCGGAAACCAGCACCAAGGACAAGATTATTGTATTATTCTCCTTTTTAACATACTTTCTTTATGAATATAAATGTCCCTGTTCCTCTTTAAAAGATACCGGTACCCTGGTCCTTCCTTCCTAATTTCTTTCGGCCCGGATTTTCTTTATTTTCCCTTTTGCTCGCCTACAGTACACGCTGAAGAGATACTAATCTCTATGATTCAATATCAGATCTATATTCCGTTCTGCTAAAATTATATATAACGTAAATACAAGTCACAGTGGCCTTCCCTGCGTGAATTCGTCACTGTCGGAGGGGTGGGAAGGGAGATGGGTCGAAAGATCTATGGTCTTGGAACTTGGAACCCTTCATACTAGGGGCTTAAATCCGCAGAGTATAAAATCTATTAAAATTATTTTAAATACCCCTAAGTGAAGGGGGCATCAATGATTG